>CM021105.1:440513750-440584905 GCA_007115665.2 Sequoiadendron giganteum
GATAATTAGGAGAGGGAAGGGAGAGGGGGAGAAGGGGGAGAGAGAGAGATAGAGAGAGAGAGAATTTGGAGGCAGAAGGGATAGGGGAAGGAGGGGAGAGAGAATTAGGAGGGGGAAGGGAGAGGGGAGGAGGGGAAGAGAGAGAGAGAGAGAGAGGGGAGAGAGAGGGGAAGAGGGGAAGAAGGGTCTGAGAGAGGGAGATATAATTAGGGGGGGAAGGGAGAGAGGAAGAGGGGAAGAGGAGGAGAGAGAGAGAGAGAGGGAGAGAGGGGAGGGAGAGAGGGAGAGAGACAGAGAGGGAAAGAGAGAATATTTAAATATTTAATATATTAGTAATATTAATTAGTTATATAATATTTTATATATTAACTTAATATATATATATATATATATTTATACATTAACTAGAATATATAAACAATATTTAAATATTATACATAATAGTATAATATATTATATATTATACATAATTTCGTAAGAGATTATCATAAATTAATTGAATTATAAACTATATTGTATATTCTCAACTAGATATATTAAAATAGACTATAAATTATTTATTGCAATTTTTTAAATCATATATTAAAAACTCTATTAGATTTTTTTTTATTATATATAAAATAAATCGGATATCTGATTTGAAAATTTTAATTTTTTAAAATCATATATTAAAAACTATATTAGATTTTTTTAAATTATATATAAAAAAAATTGGATATCCGATATGTCTGACACAAAACCTACTACCTAGGGATTAGCCTCGGGTTTGCTTTGGAATTTGGCTAGGACATGCCAATCCTAAGAAGTCAACACAAAAAACATGTTTAACAACTTACCTTGCTTTTCTAGACTTCGCCCATGTGGCTGACGACTTTTTTTTTACCCTAAATTGACGAAACGTAAAGGGTTTTTAAAGGATATTCTCAGCTTTCTACCAATATAAATTATTCTTTACTTTGAATTTAATAAATAGTTATTATTTATTTTCTATTTGAATTACGACTAAAGTCCTGATTAATAGGCTGATTGAAAAACATCTATATCTTTCAAATCGTATCACATTTTTTGAATCCAAAACATGTGTCACATTCTATGCTTCGTATACTATAGGATTAAAAAAAAACAAATTGAATTTCATGAAGTTTTGACCAAGTTAAGGTGGTCAGACATACGATTTTTTATATTTTTTAAAAGTTGTAATAAAAAATTCATAATTAATTATTTACTTGGAAAAAAATACAAAAAAATATGTATCACATCGGAACACGAGTCCTCTACTTATATATAAAATATTATTAAAAATTATTATCATTTTATTGTGGTTAGGGTGGTCAGACAGACACCTACTTCTTATTTTTTCCCTGAAATTTAAGTACTGCTGCATTGAAATTTCAAATTTTCACCAAATAGATTTTTTAAAAATATATATATATATCTAGTAGTTTAGAAACTACATTCAATTTTCTATAGATTTTATTCTTACATATTTTTGAAATAATATAGATAACTTATTCAAATTTTTACGTCAAGTTGCCTAACTTTGATTTTTCTAAATTTTCATTGCCACTTAAGGGCCTGCTTTTTCCATGATGATCCTGCACATACCCTAGTGGTTCATCTGGTTGCCTCAGTTCATTTGTAGAATTTCTTACAACATACCATCGCCCTGAGGACACTGCGACACAGGTATAAATATGCATCTACATGTTGAATTTATAAGAATTTTAATGAATGTTTATCAAAGAAAAGTTTGCAATATATTTTGATAATTAAACTGTTTTGTGTGTAGATGACACTAATGATGGGGTAATCATCTGCTCTGCGAGTACATACATTGACACCATTCCTAGTTGGCAACCCTTATGGGGTATTTTGATTTCAATTTTTTACATTATATATGAAATAATTTTTAACTTGAGTTTTAAATTGTACAATTGAATCATGAACATATGTTTTAAATATTTATGTTGGTTTAGGGGAGTCAATCAACTTCCACATCGATTCCACTAAAGGGGTTAATTTTGAGCACTCCTCCACTGTCGAGCGTCGTAGATCAGGGGCAGGTACATTTATATTGTAAATTTTTTAACTTACATTAGTATAGTTACAATTATGAATTTTAAATTCAATATATACCAAATGTGCATGTACACTTGTAAATATTATAAGCGTTAAATATCTACATGTATGTCTAGGTTGATACGACAATGAGAATGGGCATCGGGAAAACATTAGATGTTGCGGCTACTCATGAGGACTCTGAATTTCAAGTTGTTTAAAAAATTCTCTACACAAAATGTGCTTGAACTTGAATATATATATTTTAACCTAATTCAATTATATATGCTTTAAGTTTGAAATTGTAGGACTTTGTTATTGCAACTTTTTGCCATGACTCAATTATAGTTACACCTCCAGGAGGACATGCAAAGTAGGCTCTAGATATCATGGTAATTTAATTTTTTTATTATGTTTAAAGTCAATTACAAATTATATATTTTGAATAACTTTAATTTTAAATTTTAAATTGAATATATATAATATGACCTAATACATGTTTTAATTTTATTTTATTTTATAGCATGAGACACATCTTGTAGTTGAGCATGTACAAACAGGTCTTGGAGTAGAGGGTGCACAACCTCATAATACAGTACAATTAAAATATGATAAATTATAAATTAACATGAATTAAATCATTTTTAATTTTAGACGTACATCTAATTTCAACTTTCTTTGTCTTGTTTATGTAGATTGATTCGGAGAATTTAGAGGTTGGTTCAAGTGCACCAAAGCATCCAGACCCAAATATATGGTAATTTAATTTTATGATCTGAATTATAAATTAAATTGTCATTAAATCATTTTTCATCGTCTTACATCTAATTTCATCTTTCTCTAGTACAGATTGTTTCGGGTCATCCACGTAGTCTGCATGGTGTGAAGAGGTCTCTTGATTATAGAGATGATACATTATCTAAACATGATTTTATGGGTTATATTTGATTATTTCATGGACTACATATTTGGTTTCTCACGTACCATGTTGGACTTTATTTCATGGGTCGAGTACTTTATTGGACTTTATTTCATGGGTTGTACTCCGATGGAATTTATTTCATACACTTAATACATTGTAAATGATGGACTTTATTATTGTTCAATTTTAATTTACACATGTACATTTATGCATTTATGTTCATAGTCAAGACATTAGTACATAGGACATTAATGTGAAATTAAATATAAATATGAAATTAAAGTTGACATTAATAGGACATTTTAATATTTGTACTTTACAAATTTAGTGATCCTTGTACATGATATACATGATATGTACATTCAATAATTAGCAATAATTAGTCAATGAACTTATTCAATTCACATCCTAATGGGATGTCTTAAGGGGTCCTAATAGGATGTCTTAAGGGGTCCTAATATGATTTCTTAAGGGGCCGTAATACACAGGTTACATCTAATAAAATAAGAAAAAAATCATAATCTACAAACAAAAGCAATCTGTTTATATACCACAAAGGATGAAATTTTAAGAAATAAACAATAACATACAAGATTAGAGAACAAAAGAATTAATAAATTCTATAAACTAAACATAATTTATAGGTTGTCTTAAGGGGATGTCTTAAGGGCTCCTAATACGATGTCTTAAGGGGATTCAAAGAAGAATATAATATAGGACAATCAATGTGGTCTACATGATGTAGAATTTCCTTAAAAACTAAAAGATATATTAATCCATCAACCATTTCCTTAGATTTTAATCAATCATGTTTATGTTCATGGACATCTAGTTCAAGAATAAGTCCATAGTGATAGGGTAGTAGATATTTCTCAATTGGTACTAATTATTTATCCCTTCTTTCTATGATGAATAGTGCTCTAGATTTATCCTAGCAATTAAATGATGAAATGAAACACCTAAAAATATGTTTAAAAATATTCCATAATAGAACTTTATCTAAGTGAACATTTGTTATGGTAATTCATAATTTCAATGCATTTGTATTAACAACCTCCCCAAATAGATCAATTTAGATACCCTTATCAAGTAGAGTTTGTGGAACTTTATAATTTAATTTGTTACATTCCTAGGTTTTAAAAGTTTCCAAGAAAAGGATAAATTATTGAAAGGATATTCCAAATTAAAATGAGAGAAATTCAGCAACATCATTATAAAGTACACAAAAAACATGCTAAGAATAACAAATCTTTTAAGGTTCATCTCCTAGGCTTTAGGTCTGATGGGTAATGGTTTACGGTTTGTAGGGTTCATGAGATGCTTAGAATAACAAATATATATGGGTTAATGGTTTAGGGTTCATCTCCTACACTTTAGGTCCTATGGTTTATGGTTTAGGGTTTTCAGGGTTCATGAGATGCTTAGAATAACAAATCTATATGGGTTAATGGTTTAGGGTTCATCTCCTACGCTTTAGGTCATATGGTTTATGGTTTAGGGTTTGTAGGGTTCATGAGATGCTAGAATAACAAATCTATATGGGTTAATGGTTTAGGGCTCATCTCCTAGGCTTTAGGTCCTATGGTTTATGGTTTCTATAAAATAAACACAAATACCAATAAAAATGCAACGAGTTTTTCCAAAAAAGTTGTTCTATAAGTATACACCATATTTCCTAGTTCTTTTACAACATTAAATTAAAGAACTTAATTATCCAAAAATAGGCTAAAGTTTTGAAATTAAATCATGTAGTCCTAATTTATAAGCTGTCAAAATAAATAATAGCATCCAACACTAATTTATAGGTTATCTTGTAGTGCCCCTTAGTTCACTTTTGTTTTGGACAACTTCTTGGGTGCACTTAGAAATTTTTATACTGTTTGATGATATTGTTGATGTTATTTAGTCAATTATGACTCCTTGATGATTGGTTATGATGACACTGATATATCTTATGTTATGGTGATATCATGTTTATTCGATTTTCTTATTTGTCTATATGAGATATTATGTATATGAATGTGATGTGTTTTCTAACGAGATTTGTCATCAAAACTATTATGTGTCAATGTATGGGTGAAGGGGAGCAGGGTTGCATCACTCACTTGTGAGTGCCCTGCGACACTGTGAATTTCCATTCACGGTGTGATTGACTATTTTCTCTATGCACATGTTCGACCGTGGGATTTTTTGTAGGTTGCAGGTACCAGGCATCGACTCCACCTGACTTTCTAGGTTAGAGAGTGCCTCATACCTAATGGAGTTTTTTGTTCTAGAGATAGCATCGAGTTTCCCATGTCATTCCATTGTCCTTGACAAGGGTGTCTTTCCATTTGTCGTTCCCCATTCGTGTGGTCCATTTGTTTTGGTTTGTCTTTGTTGTTGTCATTTTGTCTTTCATTCCATTCGGTGGTCAAGTATTTTGGATATTCTATTCATTGAGTATTTATCTGTTGATGCCTTGATAGATTTTACTATATTGCAGGGAATTATGTTTTAAAAGGTATTGGTTAATTTAAATAGATGAATTTTTATTGTGATCTCCTAAAATGTTAAGTTCCTAATGTGAGAGATGCTAAACAAATAATGATGCAATAAAAAGGGAAATAACACAAAAGAGGACACCTTAATGATTAGCCTAAGGAAAATATAAACATGGAAGCAAGATAAAACAAATTGAAGTTGATTATACCTTCATGCTTCTTCTTCTTTGGTTGGCCTTTTGATCCTTGAAGATTTATGTGCTCTTTGGATGACAAGCTAAATTGAATGTGCAAAGTGATATGCAAGATGGATGGAGATATGATAATGATGAGATGCTAAAAGCTATGGAGGATGAGAGCTCAAATGACAATTTTGCAAGAGTTTTGATAGCAAAAGATTGATTCCCAAAATGAGAGAAATGAGGGGGTATTTATAGAATAATTTGAATCCTCTAGAGAATTCAACGGCTGGGATTGAGCCAACAAGATCAAGATGGAGGGCTATGGTGAGTTGAGGACTCACAAGCCCTCACATCTTGACATGTGGAATGTGAGATGGCCTAGGGTGAGATGATGTGGAAGTGAGGTGGAAGAGAGGTACATGAGGTGGAAGAAGCACAAGTACCTTGTAGGTACCTTGGGAGATGAGAAGATTCCTTGGAGGAATAAAAGTGAATTTAAAATTCATAATTATTGGAAGAATCTAGTGGATAAGAGAGGGTTTCCAAAAAGGTGGGGATTTGCCACATGTGAATGATGTGACAAGTCCAAGGTTCTAAAAGTCTTTGGCACATATAAAGTGACAATTCAAGCCTTCTAGAACTTGCATGGGGAAGAGAAAATTCCTTGGAGGAATAAAAGTGAATTAAAAATTCACATGGGGAAGAGAGGAGCCTTGGGTGAATTAAAAAAAATTAAAAATTCCTTGGGGGATGGGGAGAGTTGACCAAGGTACTAATTAGGCTAATGACCTTGATTAAGGTTGTGCAAACACAAGATTAGGATAATTAATGAGATATTAGAGGCAAGTGGGAGATTATGGAGGATGTGACACTAATTTTGATTAAGTGGTGCACATCATAATCATGGATTAATTAATTTAATACAGATTAAAAGAGGATTATGGAGAATGTGACAAGGAGAGAGAAAAAGAAGGATTAAAAATTGGTTTTAATCCAAATAGGTCAAATGACTAAATTAAATAAATTGTCTTATTTATTTAATTTAGAGAAGAAAAGGTGTAAGGTAAAGTATTTAATTATTCAATTACATACTTTAGGAACCTTAGGCAAAAAATGAAATAATGATTAAATAAATTATTTAATCACTATTAATGAAATAGATGAATAGAGTAGACAATTTTGATCATGTGGAAGTGATCAAATTTAGATGTCTACATTTTTCCCCTCTTTGAAGTACTGTTAGAATAACCATGTTTCGAAGAAAATAAAATGCAGATGACTCTATGGAGGAAGTAACCAGAAAATGATTCCCCAACATGGAGAGGAGGACTTGAGCTATCCAATTAGTGGGGGAATGGATGAAGATGCCGCAATCCTCCAAGGGAATGACTATGGCAAGGAAAATAGAGAAATGGGAAGGGTATGCCCCCTTGAGAGGGCGATGGGGGAAAAGAGAGGGGTCTTGAGCTACCTCTCGATAGAAAGAAATAGAGGGTATGGTTGGAAAGAGCATAAAAAATTAGGAAAGTTTGTCTTTTTAATGAAGTCAAATGGACAAGCGGTTTGCAAATGGCAGCCCCCAGAAGGGAAGAGATTAGTTTGAGGAAAAAAAGGTAAATAAGAAGTAAAAAGTTACCCCTTAAAAAGGGAGGGAAAAGAGAGGGGTCCCGGATGACTTCTTGATAGGAAGAAATGAAAGGTATGGTTGGAAAGAACACGAAAAATAAGCAATTTTTCCTTTTGAACGAAGTCAATCAGATGCACGGTTTGCAAATGGCGGTCCCAGGAAGGGAAGGGATTAGTTTGAGGAAAAAAAGGTAAATAAGAAGTAAAAAAATACCCCTTAAAAAGGGAGGGAAAAGAGAGGGATCCTGGAAAAATTTTCAATAGGAAGAAATGAAAGGTATGGTTGGAAAGAGCACAAAAAAATAAGCAAGTTTTCCTTTTGAATGAAGTCAATCCAACGCAAGGTTTGCAAATGGCGGTCCCAGGAAGGAAAAAAGAAATGGGTTGTTTTTCTGCAGAAGGGCGAATTTTCCCCACTGCAAAAGGGCGGGTCCGCCCTGGCACGGGGTGGGTCTGCCCCGACATGGGGCAGATCCATCTCGGCATGGGGCAGGTCCGCCACAATGTGGGGTGGGGTAGGTCTTCCCCGGGGCGGGGCGGGGTAGGTCTGCCCCAGGGCCAAGCAGATTCGCCCCGATGTGGTGCAGATCCGCCCCGGCATAGGGCGAGATATGGATGAAGGAGGAAGGGATGGGGGAAATGATGAGAGATGAGATGATGAAAGGGGATATAAATATGATGATGTAAAGTAATGGATAAGAAATGATGATAAGCAATGGGAGGTAAAGGTGAGCACAAATGGATTCAAGGATAAATATGATGTTTCCCTAGTCAAGCTATAAGCCAAGTTGGGCGGATGAGGGAATGATATATCCTAGAACAACACAAGGATAGGGAAGGAGACATCTTAATGAGGATGAGGATGAGTGTTGTTAACGAAGGAAGGATTCATCCCGATGAGAGTGTTATTGATGAGGGAAGGATACATCCCGATGAGAGTGTTGTTGATGAGGGAAGAAGACATCCCGATGAGAGTGTTGTTGATGAGGGAAGAAGACATCCCAAAACAACACAAGGATAGGGAAGGATACATCCCATGGATGATAATGATGATGATGATGAGGAGGAGGAGGATGATTGGATCAAGGCTTGTAGCAAGGCTAGGAACAAGACCAAGAGTGGGATTAGATGGTGTGAATGGATGAGGATGGGGGAGATATGCAAGATGATGGAATGGAAAATGAAATGCAATCTTAATGCAATTTGCCATCCTTAGAGCACTGATTTTTGCTATAGCATAAGACATCGGGTGTCAGGGTATGTAAACCAAGATGGATTAGTGTCTAATGCATAAAACAAACACAACAAACAAGAAGGCTATCCAACACCCCAAAGTCACAATGACTTTGGTCGGGCTAGGTATTGGAATAACCACAAGCACAAAAGGATGCCCCAACGTAACACAAGACCTTAGGGATCTTGGTGGGTACTACATGGGACAACCAAGAAGACAAAAACAAAAAAAAGATCAATATATGCCCCTATGTTTACTAGTCAAAGCACACCATGATATGATGGATCAAGGCGACCATGACAAGTGATGATAGGGAGCTTAAATGATAAACAAAAGCCAAAAGAATCAAAAGATCAGAATCAATTTCAAACATCCTTTGTCAGAGGATCAAGAGAATGGATGGGGTTGATGCATTCTATTAGGAAGGATACATCCTGTTGAGACCAAAGATGGAGGATATATGGGTTGATCAACATGATGCAAGATACCAGAAACCGATTGGAACTCGTGATACGAATGACCCTGTTCTATAAGCACCAACTAGGATAAGGACATACTTGATGACACAACAAGACGATGAGACATAAGGCGACAAGATGAAAAAATGATGAGGCAACAAGATAGACACACCCTAAAGACCTAAGGGCTTGAGGGTTGATCAAAGATCAACCTTCCCTACGTGAAAGCGCAGAGCCCTCGTAGTTTGATAAAAGATCATGGATGAAAGAGGAAAGAGGACAAGGGTGACCAATGATGGATGATGAAGACCAGACAGAAAAATTACCAAGGGGCGGATCAAATGATCAACCTTGCCTACTTGAAAGCACAGGGCAACTTAGTTTGACACAAGGCCAAAGACAGATGACAGAAGATGACAAGACAGATAAAAGACAGAACCGTGAGGGTGGATCAAATGATCGACCTTGCCTATGTGAAATCCCAGGGGCAACGTAGTTTGACAGAAGACCAAAGACAAACAATGAGATGACCATGATGAGAAGACACATGAAGGATGGTGATATGATGAGCTAGGATAGGTTGTGTGGATGGGATGGTGGATATGTGTAGGATGTGGGTTATGTGAAGCTCAGGAATGGGATAGTGATCTAGATTATTAGAAGATGAATTGGGAGGGTGAGAGGATGGATGGATGAGGGATGAAAAGTGACGAGATAGTAGGATGGATGGAATTGGATTGTGTGGGGGTATCCTATAGCTAGATACCAATGACAAGGGATTATGATGGGAGGAAAATAGAGATAAATGGATGGATGGATAAAGATGGGGAGATAGAAAGATGTGAGGATAGGTGGATAGAGGGATAAGGAATTGGAAGGATGAAATGGATTATAAGGATAGGGAGATGGGTGATATGCTTATATAGAGGGATGGGTAGATAAGGATGAAATGAGGAAAAAGGACTAGTGGATGAGAGTATAGGAAGATAAGGATTTGGTAGATGGCAGGGATTACTGGATGGATAAATTGATGGGGAGATAGAAAGATGCTAGGATGGGTGGATAGAGAGAGAAGGACTTGGAAGGATGGGATGGATGGACGATGTCACCAAGGACTCTATCGCAAATAAGGAGATGCCCCCACTCTAGATGTGTCATGCATGATGAGGCAAGAGGGGTAGCAAGATGGGTGGAAGGGATATGGGGGTTGACATGATGGATAGATGATGAAGGTAGATGGATGTAGATAATAAGTATGGATCAGAAAAGTAGATGGGGAGGATAAGGAAAATGATAATTGAGGGGAAAATATGCCAAGAGATGTCCAAAGCATGTATATATATGTTCCCCTGTCTTTATCAAGATCATAAGGAAGAAGGAGGTACTGGGATATGAATGGGAGATGATGGGTAAGATGTGGAAGATAGGCAGATGTAGGAGATGGAGGAAAGGAATGCGTAAGTGGATGTTGCCCCCAATCGTGGAAGGAGACTAGATGGGGAATTTACGCATGGTGCTTGTTTGCCAGGTTTTCATCATGGTACTTATCCAAGGCGCTTTTTTTCCAAGTTTTCACCATTGGACGGATGATTTTCTCTTTACTATTTTTTTTTTTGTATTTTTCTAATTTTTTCTCTTTTTTTTTTAAATTTTGATTTTTTGTTTTTTTTGGACTAGGATGTGGATGAAGATGGATAAAGATAGGGATATGGATATGCGAATTTGGAGGATATTTGATACGGAGATGGATGAAGGACTCAAGCATCAAGTTCCATATGAGGTAATAAGAGCCCATGTGTAAAGTGACCAGTGGACGTTGCTACAACCTTAGTAGAAGAAATGGATTATGCAAGAGGATGAATCAAAGGGATTGGACGAGGGAGATAGGGGGGATAGTGGATGGGGTGTTAAAAAGTGTATGGATGGAATGATGGAGTGGATGTGTGAGAGGGAAAGGTGTTCAGGACCAACATTAGCACATGTGGTGGATGTGAAAAGATAGGTGGAGGAATGGATAGAGAGGGTGGTGATAATGGAGGAGTTGGGATAGTGATTTTTGGGATGTAGGGACCCAAAATAGATTTAGAAGATGGAGGAGGTGAATGATTTTGTGGGGGAATAGCAACTTTGGATGTCCTTATGGAATTTTCAATTAAAGATATGGCACCTTTTTTCTTTGGGATCCACATGGTTTTTATTTTTTCTTTGGTGGGCCTTTGTGGCCTTTTGGATTGATTTGGATTTTGGACTTGATTTTTCTTTTCTTCAACATGTCTTTGGAAGGGGACATGAGGAGCTTTAGATTCATGTGGATGTTTGGATTTATACATTTTTACTTTGGCATCCAAAGTGTGTTTAGTAGCAAGGGGATAGGTGTGAGGAGATGGATTATGTGGAGCGATGGAGGTAGGGTTATAGGGATTATGTGTAGATGGAGAATGTGTAGGTATGTGCTTTTGTTGATCCTGATTAGGAGTTATTAAGGTAGGATTTTTATGTTGTGTATGAGGGAGAGGGGGTGAATGAATGAAAGGATGAATAGGATAAGATGGAGGGGTGATTTTCGGATATAAGGACCCAAAATGGACTGCGTATATGGAAGATATGTGGGGTTTGATGGAGGGCTATAAGAACCCATAGTAGATGGAGGATGAGAAATGATGGATGGAGGAACATAAGGACCCAAAATGGATTGAGAGGATGAGGGAGGAAGATGGATGGTTGTTTTTAGGTAATATGATGGAGGAGGGGGGATGGCAGAAAATGATTTGGTAGAACGATGGAAAGTACCTCTTGTGCCTTTAGAAGAGGATCGTTTAGGATGTACGAAGGTTTTACCAACATCTTTATAGTGCAGGTTTTGGGAGATATAGCCAAGACCATGTGTGCCTAGATGCTCTTTAACTTGGATGGGCTCTAAAGTACCTTTCTCATGAAGGCCTAAACCTTTTCCTTGATAGTTCATGTGTTTTAGCATGTGATTTATGGTAGGATTCTTATTCTCTTGGAAGCATGATGCGAGAAAATTAGTAGGTGGAAGAGGTTGGGTGGTGCATACACGTTGTTTTTCTTCTATAAGAACACCATGGATAAGTGTAATGTGACCAAGGTGATACAAAAGTGGCATTGGGATGGTAGGACTAGATGGTGATGAAGGATCATGCGATGGAGAGGAGGGGATGGTAGCATCAGGAGGAATGAGTGATAAGGGATCGGGAGAGGGGTTAGACAAGATGATAGGATCTGGATTTTTGGTAGTGGATGATAAGGGATCATGAGATGGAGTGATTGGATCTTGAATGCAAATGGGATCATGGGATGGAGTGGATGAGCTAGTGTGATCTTGAGATGGGGTGGATGGGAGGATAGGATCATGACTTGGTTGAGGATAGGAATCATCAGATGGGATGGATGGGGGATTATGATCTTGGGATGTAGTGGATGGGATGGTAGGATCTTGATTTGGAGGAGGGGATATGCTTGTATGCTTTGGATCAAGCTCTTGGCATGACTCATCTTGTGGGGGATGTATGATGATGGAAGAGTGTTGGAGGGACTCCTCAATTGGGGGAGATAGGAGGATGGAGGATTCAGGAAGGTCATGGGATTGAAGTTTGTGAATATTAGGGATGAGAGGAGGGGATTGGATTTCTTCAATGGATTTGGTGGATCTAGTAGTAGAAGATGGAGATTTAATGGATTTGATGGGTTTGATCGGCTCAACCACTTGTGTCAGGAATGGTGATGGGAGGGATAGGTGTAGGATGGAGGAGGGCCTCATCACTAGTGATCGTACATGATAGAGTGGGAGGGCATGGTTTCTCTTTTGTTATGAGTCCTTGGGCAACATTTGGAAGGGATGTAGGATTAGGTAGAGTGATGGGAATGGATGGAGGATCAGGGATGGATGGAAGATTAGGATTTGGTGGATTAAGATTAGGATTAGGATTAGATGTGCGGATGGGATTGGATGGAGGACTAGGAGGAGATGGAGGATTAGGATTAGATGAGGGGATGGAAATGTATGGAGGATTAGGGTTAGGGATTGAAGAATTAGATGAGTGGATGGGTGGATGAGGATTAGATGTAGAACTAGGAGGAGATGGAGGATTATGATTAGATGAGTGGATGGGACTAGATGGAGGACTAGGAATGGTTGGATGTGGGTTATGTTTAGATGGAGGATTAAGATATAATGCGGTGAAAGGAGGAGTGATGTAGGAGGATGTGGATGTGGGATTAGATTGGGAAGATTGGGATGGTGAGTGATAGCAGGAAGATGTAGATGAAGGATTAGAATGGGGAGATGTGGAATTAATGTAAGGGTATTGGGATGGGGGATTGTGATAGGAAGGTGTGAATGTTGGATTAGAATAGGAAGATTGAGGTGGTGAACCACCATAGGAAGAAATGTATGGTGAGTTGGAATAGAAAGATAGGGATGATGGATTAGGATAAGCGGATTGATATGGTGGATTAGGATAAGGAGAGTATTGGGATGGGGGATTATGATAGGAAGGTGTGGGTGTTGGATTAGGATGGGAAGATTGAGATGTGGGATTAAGGTAGAGGTATTGGGATTGTTGATGATGATAAGGAGAGGAGGATATAGAGGTTGAAAGGGAGGACATGATGAATATGTCGATGGTGAGGATGTTGGATATCCCTTGTCAAGGGTAGCATAAAAACCATTATTAGATGTGAATGAAGGCATGGTGGGATAGTTCAAAGAAGTAGTGGGATTTTGGGAGGTGATTGGAGAGAGCTTGCTAGCAATGATAGCATCAAGGGGATCTATATAACAATCTTCATGATCAACAAGATTTTCGTTATCATCATCAATGGAGTTAGGATTCCCCTTGACTACTATTATTGGTCATGTGAGAAAGGGATAAAGATTCATGATGGATACAAATTAGCAAGAAAGAATAAATGATGGATAGAGAACTAGGATGTATTGGAAGCTCATATGGGGATTGGATGAAAGCTTAGATTGGGATTGAATAAAAGCTCAGATTAGGATGATGGGATTAACACTCAGATTATAACTAGATTGGAGCTTAGATTGAGATTGGATCAGAGGATATGATAGGATAAGTTTATTTTGGATTGGATGATGAATTAGGATTGGTTGATGGAAAGGGTCTTAAACCCAATTCGAAAATCACCCTAGGTGACTTAATACATTGGTTGATTGGATAAAACTGGCTAAACCAATGATCACGACATTGAATCCGCTTTAAGATAGAAGGGGATTGATTTGGGCCAATGATGCTGACTTACAACACAAATCCACCTCAAGATAGAAGCAGATTGATTAGGTTGAAGACAATGATTGATATGTAGGATAACAATCAAACTTAATGTCTTGGTCAATTCGGGAGATAACTCCTAAAACAAGATTTAAGGGATTTTGTGTTGAGAGATGATGATGAATGCAAATGGAAGATGTCTTGATGGAAATGTTTAGGTCACATGGTAAGATGGTAGAATGGGTTTCCCAAATTTTGAAATGATCAATGTGAATGTGGTAAATGGATTTTTAGAAAGGTTAAATAGAGGCTTGGAATGGTCAAATGGATATTTGGATTGGTCAAATGGGTGTTTAGGATGATCAAACGGTCAAATGGAGATTCAGATTGGTTAAATAGAGATTTGGAATGGTCAAATGAATGAAATTGTCTGTTCAAGAGGGCGTATCTGCCCTTCTGCAGTCAAATAGTGGATCAGGAGGGCATATCCACACTTCTACAATGAAAAATGCTAAAACAGGGGGCGTATCTGCACTTCTATAGTGAAAAATGCTGAAACAGGGGGGCGTATCTACACTTCTATAGTGAAAAATGCTGAAAAAGGGGAGAAAATCCGCCCCTCTGCAGTGGAAAATGTTGGAACAAGGGGGAAATTTTGCCCCTCTGTAGTGAAAAATGCTAAAACAGGGGGGAAAATTCGCCCCTCTATAGGAAAAAAGTGACTTGGTTTGGATGATGAGATTATGGTAAGGACTTGAAATGACTCAATGAGGCTAACTTATCAAAGTTTACTAGTTTTTCATATAAAGACTTTGAACAAGCACAATCCTATGATTAGTGTTAAGGGGTATGACCAACAAAGGTCTTACTCTAGGATGAACAAGGTTTCTAGGGAGTCCTCGATATACGTTTGGTACGTGAGGCACAACCGTGAACACCAATCCGTGACAAGTGTGAGTCAGAAACCCCAGTGAGATAGTGAAAGGCTCGGACCAACTCTTCACGTCTATCTAGGTATCACCCTAGCTTTGACGTTTCGCCAATTACGACGTAACTGGATTGGGGTAGAGCTTTGGCTCTCCCCCTTAGTATACCCTGTTGGTATGCGTGGTTGGGATCATTCTTTGGGGTGATGAAATCCCCAAGCAGGTCCCTCTAAAAAGAAGACACTAATCATTTCCAACTACCCCCCCGGTCTGCACAAAGTGCAAGGGGAAGATGAAAACAAAATAATTCCCCCTTAGGGTAACATAAAGAAAAATAGACACTACAAACAACAAGTATTACTTCCCCATAATTATGCTAAGTGAATAGATAAAACAATAAGGAAAACTTTAAAATTTGAATAAAATAAAGGCCCCGCAAGCAAATGTCAGCTATTTTATCTTTTGCCCTTTATGACTTTCAGCAAAAATACTATAAAGTACTAGAAAGAAATCTGACTTCACCCACCAACAAACAGGGTTAGAGGGTTAGAACTCCAAACAGCAAAAAACAGAGGCAAAAACGAAGCTAAAATGCAAATTTTTTACCTTCCCGAATGTGTTGTTTAGGGAAAATCTGCCCCTCTGCAGTGAACTGTCAAAAACATCGGAACAAGAGGGAAAATCTGCCCCTCTGCAGAAAAATAGTTAGAAACGTCAGAACAAGAGGGCGTATCCACACTTCTGCAAAAAATATTTAGGAAATGTTGAAAAAGGATGGCGTATCTGCACTTTTACAAAAAATAATTAAGAAATGTCAGAACAGGAGGGCGTATCCATACTTTTGCAGAAAATAGTTAGAAAATATCGGAACAAGAGGGTGTATCTACACTTCTACAGAAAATTATCAGAAAACGTCAAAACAGGAGGGTGTATCCACACTTCTGCAGAAAATAGTTAGAAAATGTCAAAACAAGAGGGCGTATCTACACTTTTGCAGTGAAAACTGTTAGAAAACGTCAGAATAGGAGGGCGTATCTGCACTTCTACAGTGAAAACTCTTAGAAAATGTCGAAATAGGAGGGTGTATCCGCACTTCTGCAGTGCCTGGGAGG
Organism: Sequoiadendron giganteum; assembly: GCA_007115665.2. Taxonomy (NCBI): domain Eukaryota; kingdom Viridiplantae; phylum Streptophyta; class Pinopsida; order Cupressales; family Cupressaceae; genus Sequoiadendron; species Sequoiadendron giganteum. Next base: position 440,530,004 of record CM021105.1, read on the forward strand.
GCAAGTCCACCCCTCTGTGGGGCAAATCTGCCCCTCTACAACCTGAACCTGCAAACAACTTAAACAACAGCAAACGTAAAGCAAAGAGACTCATTTTTGGATCCCACCGAGCGTGCCAGAAATGTGATCTCCTAAAATGTTAAGTTCCTAATGTGAAAGATGCTAAACAAATAAAGATGCAATAAAAAGGGAAATAACACAAAATAGGACACCTCAATGATTAGCCTAAGGAAAAGATAAACATGAAAGCAAGATAAAACAAATTGAAGTTGATTATACCTTCATGTTGCTCCTTCCTTGGTTGGCCCTTTGATCCTTGAAGATTCGTGTGCTCTTTGGATGACAAGCTAAATTGAATGTGCAAAGTGATATGCAAGATGGATGGAGATATGATAATGATGCGATGCTAAAAGCTATGGAGGATGAGAGATCAAATGATAATTTTGCAAGAGTTTTGATAGCAAAAAGTTGATTCCCAAAAGGAGAGAAATGAGGGGGTATTTATAGAATAATTTGAATCCTCTAGAGAATTCAACAATTGGGATTGAGCCAACAAGATCAAGATGGAGGGCTATGGTGAGTTGAGGACTCACAAGCCCTCACATCTTGACATGTGGAATGTGAGATAGTCTAGAGTGAGATGATGTGGAAGTGAGGTGGAAGAGAGGCACATGAGGTGGAAGAAGGACAAGTACCTTGTAGGTACCTTGGGGGATGAGAAGATTCCTTGGAGGAATAAAAGTGAATTAAAAATTCACAATTATTGGAAGAATCTAATAGATAAGAGAGGGTTTCCAAAAAGGTGGGGATTTTCCACATATGAATGATGTGACAAGTCCAAGGTTCTAGAAGTCTTTGGCACATGTAAAGTGACAATTCAAGCTTTCTAAAACTTGCATGGGGAAGAGAAGATTCCTTGGAGGAATAAAAGTGAATTAAAAATTCACATGGGGAAGAGAGGAGCCTTGGGTGAATAAAAAGGAATTAAAAATTCATTGGGGATGGGGAGAGTTGACCAAGGTAATGATTAGGCTAATGACCTTGATTAAGGTTGTGCAAACACAGGATTAGGATAATTAATGAAAGATTAGAGGCAAGTGGGAGATTATGGAGGATGTGACACTAATTTTGATTAAGTGGTACACATCATAATCTTGGATTAATTAATTTAATCCAGATTAAAAGAGGATTATGGAGAATGTGACAAGGAGAGAGAAAAAGAGGGATTAAAAATTGGTTTTAATCCAAATAGGTCAAATGACAATTAAATAAATTCTCTTATTTATTTAATTTAGAGAAGAAAAGGTGTAAGGTAAAGTATTTAATTATTCAATTACATACTTTAGAAACCTTAGGTAGAAAATGAAATAATGATTAAATAAATTATTTAATCACTATTAATGAAATAGATTAATAAAGTAGATGATTTTGATCATGTGGAAGTGATCAAATTTAGATGTCTACAATTATAAATTATAGTTTTAATAAATAAATTGTTATTAATCTATGTTAGATTTGAATAAATTAAAAATGTGTCTTGGAAAGGAGTTATTTAATAAATATATTAAATAGTTAATGGACATGCTAGTGTAAACTTAGAAGATTTCATAGAAAATTTAAATATATTATAATTAATTTGAATTTTTATGCATCAATTATTAAGCATGTTGGAGTTTGAAAATAATAAATGAAAGGAGATAAAATCGGAAACAAAAAAATAAACTAATTAAAGAAAAGAGGAGAAGGCAGTTACGGGAGGGAAAAAGGGCAATAATTAAATTAGTTGGAGTTATCTAAAAGAGGAGAAATTGGACATTTTTTCCAAAGAAGAAAGTTGATTTTGTTTTCTATGTACAAGAGTTTTTGGGGGGTTTTTCTGTTTTCTAGAAATTGATTACTATAGGTTGGAGTTTGGGGCTTTACTGCTTTGAAGGCTTGCACTGTAGTCGAGGTTGTCAAGAAATTTTTTCTCTTGGAAAGAGGTTGAAGCTGCTTTTGGAATTCAACCCGGAAACTCTATTAGCTCAATGGCTGAAAAATTACTCTAGGTGCCATGTTTTCTTCCTAATTAAAGTATTTACAAGCTCAGGAAACAAATATTATAGAATATACTATCTGGCACTATGTATTACTATTTAAACTCTTGAATGCTCTATAATATACTATTTCTATTGAAAATTGTGTTCTTTTGGTATAACTTAATGTTTTATTTCTCACTTGCTCTGTAATTTAATGTCTTCCCTTTGTCGACCTCTATATACTACCTTTGAGTGCTTTGAATGTGTCCCTCTGAAAACTCATTCTGGAAATGAACTGTTGCATACTGATCTCTATTTTTATTTGGTAAACTTCTACATGTTGATCCATCCTCAAGTACTATCCTCACTCATTTATAGTTTTCTTCGCAAATTTTTCCCCTATTCCTTTTACTTGTGTGTTAATCTTACGGTAGTTTTGTGTTTGGGTAAACTTAAATTCCTTGGGATGAATACATAGAACTCATTTCTTGGGATGAGTTTCAGCACAAATGTGTCCATTCCCTTGACCTTATCATATATAATTATAATGAGTTGTCTATGTTATTAGTTCTTCCTTTAGGATCCAGCTAGAAGCGATTTCCTATGAATAAAATCCTGGAAGTAGATATGGTTTGTCCATTCTTTGTATTGTTTGGCTTCTCCCAAACTTTATTCTTTCTATCTCTAGACTGGCAGCGCAACCTTATCATCACTTATTCCCTATGCTTGTTTAAAAAAATATTTTTGCATGATCCACTCCTTCATGCCCTGGCCTTCGAGTCTGTCTGAGGTATCATTTTGCATAGACCTAACCTCCGTGTTTTCTTCATCACTTGAAACTGTGGATTCGGCAATCTGGTGTATGTCAGTTTGACTACTTTCTTTTGATAGCAAATTTTTTATTGAACTGAGTTGGTATGACTGTAGTTTGAGACCTGAGAATATCCTGTAGTGGAGCTTTAGTTTGTGGTTGAATCCTTCTGTTAGGATCTCTAAACTCTAGTTGGCAAATTGACTGGTATCGCTATCTCAGCTTTATCTTGGGTTCGCTGTGAGTAGTCAGATGGTATTTGCATTGGATAGTTGCATGTTTGTATCATTGCACTCTCCTCATGTGATATTCATCCTTTTATGCAATGTGAATCAATCCTTTTAAAGTCTTGTGTTTGAGCATCCTTATCCGCATGGCCTTGTAGGCCTTGTTGTCTTTCTTTTAACAATGCATATGTTAGCTTGGCCATGCTTATGTTAGTTTTATCAGCACTTATGTTATTTCTATCAGCGCTTAAGGTCTTTCTTTTTCCAGCGCATATGATACTTCCTTTTTGCGCATGCGTTATTTATTATATCTCAACAACTTAAATGTGTTTGGTTGTATGTAAATATATATATATATACATACGAGTAAATGTAATTCTATTTATATATCTATATATGTTTACTTGTAACTATATTTATTGCTATATTTATAGATTCTTTATAATGGTGTTATTGCTATATTGTGATTATATTTTAAGTGATGGGTGATCCCACAATAGTGGTTACAATTTTTGGTTAAATTGAACATTGAAATTCATATTTTTAATTAAATCTTCACATTCGGGCACCTATAGCGATTAAACCATGAGGAATTTGAAGATGATGCAAACTAGAGTCTCATCACATTTTGTTTGTAGATTTTTTTTTTTTAAAATTCAATTTTTTTGGAATCAGATTGCACTTCTTTTTCCATCTCCCACGAAAATTGGTTTTTTTTCAGAAAACAACATTTTTAAAAAGTGACGCACACCGTATAATGCATAACTTTTTTTCCATGAAGGATAAAATTCTAATTCTTTCGAATTTAGATTTGTGACTCCGATATCTAGTGCTTCCACTTGGTTAGATAGTTTTTTATTGAATATTTTTTCTTTAATCAAGTTTTGAATTCAAACCAATTACAATTCAGACATAGCGCGACCGTATAACGTGTAACTTTTTTTGTATATATCAAAATTCAAATTTATTTATTTTGTTGGATCAAGGACTTCAATATTTGGTGCACTCATATTTTTCAAAAACAAAAATTGATAATTTGTTATTTTTCAACATGTGCAGAACAAAGACCTTCATTTTACGGTGAAAAACCTATATTTAATAAAACTAAAAAAATAAATACATAATAAAACCAAAACATATCAAAATTCTATCTGTTGGATAGCTCGTTCTGAGGACTACCTGATTCTAGTTGGGCTTGTGAAGCATCTGGCATTTTCATGTTCAAACCGAGCTCCGAAGTGCAAAAATTTAGGGTTTTTTTGTGAATTTTTTCAAACATCAGGGAAATGGGGAGTTTTCTCAACCTAGGGCGAACCCCCATGGGTTCGACCGGACCTGGGTTCACTCAAATCCAAGTTCACCTGAACCCCCCCCCCTTCAAAAGGGTTTTCATGCAGATTTTGTCCGTGCATTTAATTAATGGGTTCTCTCGAACCTTGGTTTGAGCAAACCCTTTTTTGGTTCGTGCGAACCATCTAGTTCGTTGGAACCCCCAAAATATAAAATTTTTTATTGGGATCATTTTTTGTGAGTTTTCCTTCCTCACTAGAATTATAAACCACTATTGTGGCTTCACCCTGATATTTATATATTCCTTATAATTGTATACATGTAAATGTGTTGATTATAATGTGATATGTATAGAGGAAATAATGCATTCTTAATTATTTGAATGATAATATAATTTTTTTAAATTTAATTGAGTGAAGATTACATAGAAGAAATCTGATTTTTACAAGTAAAAGAATTACTTACTTAGTTAATGGAAGAAAGTAAGAATTCCTTATAAACTTGTCCTAAAAATGCCAATTATTCCTTTAAGTGAGTCATTGTTGATGTAATGAAAGTGTTGATCGGGTGTTATTGTTAGTGTTCTTGACCTTGTGTGTAATTTAAATATTGGCTTATTGTTTGTTTCAAATTTTTGGGTTTGGGATAATATGTTCTTACAGTGTTTTGGAGGGGGAGACCATTCTTGCTTCATTTCCTTTCTCCATAGTTAACACTTGTGTGGGATGATTCATGCCTCCCCTTAGGGTATGATCACACATTTATGGGTTTTGTGTTTACTGGGTCACCCTATTGTTTATGTTGGGTTCGTGTTGTAGAAAGGGGAGTGGCTCTCAGTGGGGGCCAGTGCACAAAGTGACATCGAGGAAAACCGACATGAGAGTTTCCTAATCAAGTGAGAACATAATAGAGGGTTGGGTAGATATTCACTTAATAAAGATAATTAGATGCCTCTTCCACACCATTAGCGCTCGCTCATGCTAAGGACATAAAGAGAAGGCATGATCAACAAGACCAATATCCTTGTCACTACGAAAGGATAATTGGTCCTACATGTGTAACTCTATGGGGTCGACGTCGAATGTACAACTATCTGGACAACCATTTATGGGGGTCAGAATCAAGTAAAGGACTGTCAGGACAACCCATGTTGAACCATGCGATGAAACTCTACTATACTACAACCTTTTTATGTCATGATGGGATTTTCATATGATTTTTATGTGCATCTTTGGTTACCATTGCACTATCATGTGGTCCTTATTGTGTTTTGATTGTCATCTTGTTGTCCCTTTTGTGGTGGGATCCTTTCTCTATGTTCTTGCACGAGGGGTAGATCTTAGGGATTCACATGGTTGGGTGGAACGTGCCTTATTATCCATTGGGTTTCCTCTCCTGTCTGTGTTCATGATGACTTCAACTAGATTGAAGACCTTTGCAGTGTACCTGTTTGTGTGGATCATTACTCTTGTTCTTATTTTATATTATGATTTGATGTATATTCATTGTATATACTTATGTACTCTCCTACTTGTATTCTTGGAGAACTATTACTCTGGATGTAATCATGACTCATTGCAACTTCTTGTAAAAATGCTCTATTGTATTTGAACAAGTTATTGACATTGAATTGAATGGATTTTATAGAGAATTCATTATGATGATTAACGTCACTTTGATATTAGCATGTTCTGTTATATGTTTTAATTTAGGAAAGCATCATGGTTAGTGTATTTGAAGAGCCTCTTGAATAGCATGAAGTACTCCAGATTTGATATCTTTGGGAGTGACTTCTTGGGGTTTCATTATCTTAAGAAGCCACTACTCAGGATATCCTATCTTGAGATACTGATACATTATATTTGGTACTAGAGGTGATTCGTGTTGTTAATATTGGACTTGTATAGATTTGATCATGGTTATCATTCTTGTGATATGCATACTCTTGTTTACTTAATGATAGAATTCTCATTGACTATTATCTATGATAGTTGAATTGATATTCTTATTATTTGTTATCTTTGTTATGATAGTTAACTTAATATTATGGATTCTTTATAGTGAAATCTATTTATGGGAAGCTTAGTAACATAGTCATGAACCTTAGAGGACTTAGTTTAGACCTATGTCAAGTGCTACAATTGCCAAAAAAAAATTGTACCATTTTTATGTGTAGTTGTATGTTGTCCTCTAGGGTCTTGTGGAAGGGCATTACACATGGTATCAGAGTCCAAGTTCAAACACTGGGTGCTCTGGGTATATTCAGGATCCCATTAAGCTATAGTAGATGTATAGATTTTGAAGTTATGAATCCTTTCTTGACCTTGTCTGACACCTAAAATTGTCCTATGTGGTGTCTATGCAGGATAATGCCTAGAGGTAGGGGTCAAGGTCGAGGACACGGTAGAGTTCATGGTGGTGGTTGTGGAGACAATCTCCAAGAATCTCCCCTCAAATTTCCAATGAATCTAACCATTTGGAACATCAGAGTTCTCAGAATAGCCAGGGTGGTGGAGATCAGAACCCGAGTCAATGGGGTTTAGAGGGCGCACAATTGCATCACTTACTTGAGGAGATTCTTGGTCATCTTGGTCTGAGGTCTTGGTCATCTTGGTCTGAGGCTACAAGGTGAGCAGTTGGTTGTGAGAGATAGGGAGAGGTCTCTTAGGAGAAATGAGGTCATTGCAGAGCAGGAGGAAGTTTTAGTAGGGCATATGAGAGATTTATTGAGAGCTCGTCCACCTACATTTGACAGGACTGGCAATGGTTTGGAGGTTGAGAGATGGTTGATTGATCTGAATATGTGTTTTGTCATTCACCCATATGGTAGCAATACCAAGGCTAGGTGTGCTATCATGCATCTTTGAGGTTTTTCTTCCACGTGGTGGAATTTGGAGGAGTAGAATCTCCATTCGGAGATGGAATCAGTGCCATGGGAGATGTTCCTTGAGTGATTCAGAGCTCGATTCTTGGCCGATCATTGGCGACAATGCTGCATGGATGAGTTCCATGAGATAAGGTAGATGGTGATTTTAGTTGAGCAGTACGAGAGGATATTTAATGAGCTCAAGCAATATGCAGGTATAGGTGATGACGAGAGTATATTAGTACAACATTTTATCAAGGGCTTGAACACCCGTATCAGTGGGGGTGTTTGGGTATTTGAGCCGATATCTATGAAGGTAGTTATGGAGAAAGCTCGATTAGTTGAGGAGAATTTGGATTTGGCTTTGGGAGGTCATACAGGGGTACAAATTGGCAGTGTACAACCTATGTGTAGTGAAAATCCTTAATCTAAAATGCAAAACAAAAGAATGCAATGAAAAGGAAACACAATAACACCTCAAAAGATAGTTCTAGTTGAAACTAAACAAATAATGACAAAAAAAAAAAAAGAGTACTGTACCTTTGCTTGTCTAGCTTGATGAAGTGGTTGGCCCTTGAAGATTCTCTTGATGTATGCTCCTTGATGGAAAGCTTGCAATAATGGAGGTGGATGAATGATGGAAGATGGTAGGTGGGAATGCAAAATGGCTTTGAATGCAAATTCTGCAAGAATGGCTTGGATGGCTTGAAGGCTTGAAGGCAATAATGACTTGTATGCTAAATCTCCAAATTCTAACCCCTTTAACTTGAGACCAAGGCCCTCCATTTAAAGAAAAATGGATGGCTGAGATTGATCCACCATGGACAAGATAAAGGCTTGTGGTGAGTTGAGGACTCACAAGCCCTCACATCTTTCCATGTGGAGAGTGAGATGGAAGAAGTACAAGGTGACATGGAAAAGGCCATGTGGTCCCAAGGTACTTGCAAGTACCTTGGGATTGAAGAGGATTTCCTTAAAAAGGGATTCCTTGTTCCAAAGTGGGGCTGAAAGTGACAAGTGAGGAATTGTAGAAAGTCCACTCTTGTCACCACGGGGATTTGAAAGGGCATTGGAGAAATAAAGGTGAATTTAAAATTCACAAGCTTGGAAGAAACCTATGGATAAGACAAGGTCCTCCAAAAGGAGGTCCTTGTCCCATGTACTTGATGTGACCTATGAGAGGTCATGGGGAAGAGAAATGCATGGGGGGAATAAGTGTGAATTTTTAATTCACATGGGGAAGAGGTCAAACCTAATAAGGTAAGTACCATGCAAGATTGACTTAAGGACATGCTATAAAAGGTAAGTGATTAGATTAAGGTTGAAGGATTAGAAGAGGATTAGATGGTTAGTGGTGATTAGGAGCCAACTTGCAAAATTCCAAGGATGTGACACATCCTAATCATGGATTAGGGATGTGTCACATCCCTAATGATGGGGTTAGAAGATGAATTAGGGTTAAGTGTGGATGGGACATAAAATGAATTAAATAAGTGGGTTATTTATTTAATTCCTTGGAAGAAAGGGATAAAGGGGTAAAGTATTTAATCATTTAACTAAATACCTTAGGGATTTAGAAGACTTTTAGGGGTATTAATCAAATAATGGAAATATTATTTAATTAATGTGGTTAAAAATATATTTAGACAAAAAAGGTAAATTTGACCAAATATAAGTGGTCAAATTTAGATGTCTACATTTTTCCCCTCCTTGAGATGGTGTTACGAAGTGGCATCATTTCAAAGAAAATTAAAATATATCACCTAGAATAAGATGGTTAGATTAAGAAAGATGTCCAAGTCACTCAAGGAGTGACTAGGAGGAAAGATGATGGGAGTGAAGATGAAGATTAGGGATTGAGGATGCCCCCTCGAGAGGACATGCGGGTTGTAGAGAACATGGGTGTGCTCTCGAAATGGATGAGATGATGCAAGGGTAGATGGGGAAGATGATGCAAAGTGATGGATGAGAGAGGATGATAAATGATGTGAGATTAGGAAGAGAAGATGGGGAGCATAAATGGATTGCAACGTGCTGCCACAATAATAGGTTACACTTTTTGGGACATCCTCATTTTTGCTGAAATCACATATTTTTAGAAAATATAATGATTTAAGCCTTACAAAGGTTCCATTTAAAGGATTTTAATCGAAGAGGTTTTGATCAAACCCACTTATATCAAACTCCCTTGGATAGAAACCCGCTAGTTTTAAACTATACCTATAATGGAGTCTCTTCTACACCTATGAAAATGTTGATAAAAACCCACTTTTGATTTACCTTTTGGGGGATCAAATTAATTTATTTAAAATTTATCTTTTGTAAACATGTATTCCTTATTATAAGCTTCCCAAAAAGTATAATTTTAAATATATTTAATTTAATTATTATTTTTATTTTTATTTCTTGTGAATGTAGGTTTTTTAATGAACATTGAGGTCTTTCTTTCACACATACGAAAAAATAGGAAAATAGAGAAAAACATTTCTTAAAAATACATGGACACTACCTATTTATGTCATTATTCTAACAAAAAAAGAAGTTAATTCAAATGCATACAAAAAAAGTTATGTAACTGAAAGTATAATATTTCTAAATTATAATTACGCTGACTTAGAAAATTAATTAAAAAATATATATGAAACAAAACATTATGAAAAAATATCCATCCACTATATATTGGTGTGAAAAAACTATATTTAGAAAATTACAATTGTATCCTTTCTATAAAAAAAAGTTATGCAGCTAAAAGTAAACATCACTTTTTGAAAATGTTGTTTAGTAGAATAAATAAGTTAATAAAAATTACATAAAAGGATTCACAATTTATTTTTCAATTTTTTTCAAAAATATAATTAGAATATAAACACAAAATCTCACAAATCACTACTTTTCTTCATCCTCAAATTCTTGATGGTTTAGCTTCTATAAGTGTAAGAAAGTGAAGATCTAGTGAAAAATGTTGATTTCAATGTCAAGTTAGGCCAAAAAGTGTAACCCATTATTGTGGGATCACCCAACTTGGACAAAGGTGATGTTCCCCTAGTCAAGCTACAAGCCAAGATGAACTAATGGTCGATGGAGTGTTGTTGATGATGGAATGATATATCTCGAAATAATACAAGGATAGGGAAGGATACATCCCAATGAGAGTGTTGTTGATAAGGGAAGGATACATCCCAAACAACACAAAAGATAAGGATGGATACATCTCGATGATGATGAGGATGATGATGATGATGATGATGATGATGATGATGATTGGATCAAGGCTTGTAGCAGGGTCGGGAACAAGACCAAAGATGTGATTATATGATTTGTGCTAGATAGAATGGATTAGGATTGGATGGAGATGTGATATGGTTAAAATGAATGAAGAGGATGGAGGTAAAGAGGCAATGCAATGGAGGAGAAAATGAAATGCAATCCTAATGCAATTTGCTATTTTTGGAGCACTGAGTTTTGCTATAGCATAAGACACCAGGTACCATGGTATGTAGAACCAAGGCAAATTAGTGTCTAATGCATAAAACAAACACAACAGACAAGAAGGCTATCCCGACACCCCAAAGTCACAAGGACTTTGGTCGAGCCATGTATTAGCATAACCACAAGCACAAAGGATGCCCCTACGTAACACATGACTACAAGGATCTTGGTGGGCACTACGTGGAACAACCAATAAGATAGAAGCAAATAAAAAATTCAAGATACACCCCTATGTTGACCAGTCAAAGAACACCATGATATGATAGATCAGGGTGACCCTGACGAGGTAATGATAGGGAGCTCAAATGATAAATAGAAGCCAAAAGTATCAAATGATTGCAATCAATTTCAAAAACATCATGTGCCATAGGATCAAGAGGATGGATGGGGTTGATGAGGTTTGTTAGAAAGGATACATCCTGTTGAGGCCAAAGATAGATACTAAACTAAATGATCGACATGACTCGGGATACTCGAAACTGATTAGATCTCATGATACTAGTGACCTTTAGTCTGGAAGCACCAACTAGGATAGGGACGTACTTGATGACATGACAAGACGAAGAGACACAAGACAGAAGACACAATACTAACACACCTTAAAGATCGAGGGGACACAAGACAGACACACCCTAAAGACCTAGGGGCTCGAGGATTGATCAAAGATCAGCCTTGCCTACGTGAAAGCACAAAGCCCTTGTAGTTCAAGAAAATACCATGGATAAAAGCGAAGAGAGCACAATGGAGACCTCGATGGATGACAAAGACTAGATGAACAAATTCCCTAAGGGTGGATGAAACGATTTAGCCTTGTCTACATGAAAGTGCAAGGGCAATGTAGTTCGATACAAGGCCAAAGACAAATGATGGAAGATGACAAGACAGACAAAAGATAGAACCTTGGGGGTGGATCAAATGATCGACCTTGCCTACGTGAAAGTGCATAGGAAACGTAGTTCGACACAAGACCAATGACAGACAATGGATAGGGGATGATGAGATGACCATGATAAGTGGATAAAAGGATGGAGCCAATATGATGATCAAGGATAGGACGTGTGGATGGGATGGTTGATATGCATAAGATGAAGCTCAGGGATGGGATAGTTATCCAAATCATGGAAAGATGAGGTGGGAGGATGAGACGATGGATAGATGAGAGATGAAAAATGATAAGATATTAGGAAGATGTAGGAAATAGATAAGAGTGATGATAGTGAGATATCTGAAAGGAAAAGCAGATGAGTGGAAACACTTTCCTAATGTTAAAACTACAAAGGAGAAGTGTAAAGACCAGTTTTAAAACTTCTTAAAACAACTGAGATGAACACATATAGGGTAACAAGAGAAATAGAAAAAGACAAACACAGAGATAAACCAGATTTATGTGGGAAAACCCTTTCGGGAAAAAACCCACCACAAAAAGAGAAGACACTTTATATTACAGTAAAATAAATTACAAAACAAAGCTCACTATCCTCACTCTCTATTAGTTAGCTCACAGTAGCAGACTTGAGTTTTCATGCACTCACTATTACAATGCCTTTTTCCTGCATACAATGAATACATCTAACCTCTTACTTCACTATCACCCTTAGTGACTATATAATGTAATCAACTATACAAGTCATACATCACATTAATCATACCAACCAATTGCATGCCTTAATAATGCACCGTTCACCCAATCAAGCAATCATAAAGACCTGCCCTATAATCATGCATCGGCCTACCTAGGCATTAACTCTTCTTTCCTTAATCGGATTTTGTCATCAGTCAAAATGCATCTTGCAATTACTGCTTTCACTACTCTAGACTTAGACCAATCAGATGTTGATTACTTGCCACGTGCTTCCTCTCTATTTTTTCACCACTTCCACTTCCATTCAAGTCTAACCAATCAACACAACTGGAAAACACGTCTTACCGTGCTACCTCGCCAACCCAAAGAGGCCACCGCGGTATGGTGGTGTCACCGCGGCACCACTTCAAGGTTGATAGACCTCTGCAGTATGATAGTGCCACCACCCAACCATAGGTCCCTTCTAACACCCTCGCGGTATTGAGGTTGTGGTATGTCTCCCAGCCCGTCACTTAATGACGCGTCACCACCGAGCTTGGATCGACCTTCCACGGTATGGCGGTAATCGACAAAACTTGCAGACAAACATACCACGCTACCTCACCTCAACCGCAAGACCTCCTAGGTAAGGAGGTAATCATTATCTTTGACTGCAAAGGCTTACTACACCACCGTGACATGGCCAAGAGGCCATCATGGTGTGTTGGTAAGCAAACTTCGCTAACTGTCGATGTTCACCGCACCACCAACAAGCACCCTCTATGGTAGGGAGGTAAGCCTTCACACTGCCTATGCCCATCAACCATGATACCGCCAACCCAAGACGAAGACCCCGCGGTATGGTAGTAACACTTCCCAATCGCAGACAAAATGACAGAGGCCCACGATAAGGTGGTAAACTGCCATACCGCGCCTCAAAGAAAAGCTCTCAGTGGTAAAGAGGTAAAGGCTAAGAAAGATGATAATTTCGCCAAGTCTTTTCAAAGGTTCAAGCCAAAAGTTGAGGCACCTATTCCCAACAAGCTCCCACTTGATGAAGACTTCTTGGCTTCCTCTAGACTTTGAAAAAATTACTAACGATCATAGGCCCCAAGGCCCATTGAATCTGTGCACCATCTGAACTTGTCTGTGCTCACTGATTTCATTAATGCATCTGCAACATTCTTCAAAGTGTCAAACTTTTCTAAATAGATATTTCCATCTTCCACCATATCCCTCACGAAGTGATACTGCACATCAATGTGCTTTTTCTTGGCATGGAAAGTTGGGTTATTTTCCAAACAAATGGCACTCTGACTGTCACAACAGATTGTAATCTTCCCTAAATTAAAACCAATATCAGAGCACAATCGACTCAACCAAACTGCTTCTTTGCAGGTGTGTGTTGCTGCCATGTATTCAGCCTTTGTAGTGGATAAAGCAACTACAACCTGTCACTTATTCATCCAACTAACTTCACCACCATTTAACATGAAAGTGTATCCACTGGTGGATCTTCTGTTGTCAATGTCCCCTGCCCAATCAAAATCTATGTATCCATGAATGCTAAGTGTTCTCTATGATGCACCCAAATTTCTATGGTAACACAAAGCATATTCTGAAGTCCCCTTTAAATATCTGAACACTCTCTTCACAACATCCCAATGTGTTCTTCCTAGATTTTCCATAAAATGGTTGAGAACTCCCACTGCTTGGGCAATGTCTGGTCTTGTGTAGACCATTGCATACATTAGACTACCAACAACACTTGCATAAGGCACCTTGGTCATGTCCTCCATCTCAGTAGAAAATTTTGGACAATCTTCAATAGACAGCTTCATTCCCTACATAACTGGAACAACTTGTTGCTTGCAATCATCCATACCAAATCTCTCCATAACTATATTGACACACTTACTCTAACTTACCCAGAGTTTTCTGCTCATTCTATCCCTGGTTATCTCCATCCCCAAAATATACCTTGTTGCACCCAAATCTTTCATTTTGAACTTTGCAGAAAATTGAGATTTAAGATCATAAATCATAGACTTACTATTTCCTATGAGCAACATATCATTCACATACAAGGTAATAATAAGCACATGATCATGTTCAGATTTATAATAAACACAATGATCAGATTTTGATCTCACAAATCCCATAGAAAACATATAAGTGTCAAATTTTTGATACCACATTAGAGGAGACTGCTTCAAACCATACAAAGATTTCTCTAATTTGTAGACCATACTTTGTTTACCTTTTTCAACCAAGTACTCAGGCTGGGACATATAAATCTCTTCTTCTAGTTCTCCATTAAGAAACTATGTCTTCACATCCATCTGCTCAATCTCTAAGTCATATGTTGCTGCCAATGACAATAGAAATCTGATAGATGCCAGCTTTCCTACGAGGGAAAATTTTTCTCCATAATCAATTCCCTCTATCTAGGAAAATCCCTTTGCAACCAACCTTTCCTTATATTTTTCTACACTGCCATCTAGACCAGTCTTCTTCTTGAATACCTATTTATAGCCAACATGATTTCGCCCTTCAGGAAAAGGTACCAAATCCTAGGTTTCATTTTTCTTCAATGATTCCATTTCTTCATTCATGGCTTCCAACCAGGAATTTGAATCAGACATGCTAATAGATTCTTTTACATTCTAGGGCTCATCAGTGCTAGTAATCAAAGCATAGGCATAGTTCGAATATAACATAGAGAAACCATACCTATCAAGTTATTGTTTTTCACGTGTAGACCTTCTTACTAGTTGAGGTTGTGGTTCTTCATCTTCAGAACTCTCAAAGCTGCTTGAACTCTCCTCAATTTCAGGTACACCATGTAGTTCCTCTTTTTCTGGAGTTTGAGGAATCTGAACTACATCATTCTTCTTTTCTCTTTTATTTATCTCTAGCTGTGCATCAACTACTGAAGGTTTGAGCTCATGAAATATTACACTTTTGTTGTAAAAAACCTTCTCAGTATCAAGATTCCAAAGCTTGTATCCTTTCACAGCCACACCATAGCTGATGAAAATATATTTAACCTTGTTCTCCAACTTTGATCTTTTCTCGTTGGGCACATATACATATGCCTCATAGCCAAAGACATGAATATGTCTAAGAGAGGGCTTCTAACCAGACCACGCTTCCAAAGGTGTCTTCTCAACAAGAGCATAACAAGGTGAATGATTTACCAGTTAACATGTCGTAGCCACAACCTCAGCCTAGAAATTATTCTCCATACTAGCACTGCTCAACATACTTCTCGTTCTTTCCATTAACAATTTGTTCAACCTTTTAGCAACTCCATTCTATTGTGGATTATAAGGTGTAGTTTTATGCCTTTTAATCCCATGGTCTTTGTAGTACCTTTCAAATTCTACAGAACAAAACTCACCACCATTGTTTGCCCTCAAGCATTTGATTTTCTTTCTAGTTTTATTCTCTATCAAAGTTTTGAATTCTTTAAACCAACTGAACACTTCTGATTTACTCTTAAGAAAGTATATGAATGCCCTTCTTGAATAGTCATCAATAAAGGAAACATAATATCTAGACTTCGATAACGAAGGAAAATTAACTGGACCAAACACATCAGAATGAACATAATCCAACACACCAGAAGATTTATGAGGACTCAAATAAAATGAAACATGGTGTTGCTTTCCATAAATACAGTTTTCGCAAAAATCGAACTCAAGGTTACAATCATCAAGCCCTTCAACAATATTTTTATGTTTCAAGGTTTTAAACCTTTCTCACCTATGTGATCGAGTATATGATTCCACAACATGGTCTTCTCTGCTGGGAGTTTCACCTCCAAGGCATTTGCAGCCAGAGAAGCATCTTCATCTTCCTCTATAGGAACAACTTTTCTTGACTTTACAGAGGCGTTGCTGCATTGAACAAGACATGCATCCAGCTTGTATAGAGTGCCAGTACGTACACCCTTAGCCAACACCATTGCACCTCTATCCATCTTACATCTTTTAATTGAGAAAGAAACTTTCACACCAGCATCATTAAGCTTACTAACAGAAAGTAAGTTATGATTCAAACCTGGTATGTGTAGTACGCCACCAATCCCTTTGATTCTACTGGTAGTGAACTATATTTTGACTCTTCCACGGCCAACAATCTCTAATGTTGAATCACTCACTAGGTACACCTTTCCACCATCATACTTCTTGTACTTAGTGAACCATTCTCTATGAGACATCATGTGAAAGGATGCACCTGAGTCAACCAGCCAAACATCATCTGATGCCTGAGTTTCCAAGGCTGTAATGAAGGCATTTGCATCACTTTGAGAAGAGTCATTGTTTGAAGTGTTACTCTTCTTCTTCTTCTTCTTATCCTTACAATCCTTTCAAATATGACTAGGCTGCCCACATTTCCAACATTTCACCTTGGAATTTTTATCAGGAGACTTTGATCTCCCTACAGATTTAGATTTGGACTTCTTGACCTTCTTCTTGCCTTTCTCCTTCAATCTACCTCGAACAACAAGGGCCTCTTTGGCCATCTCTGAAGACTTCCTATGCATCTCTTCAAATAGAAGTGAGGCAACAACATCTTCCATCTTGAAAGTAGTGGTCGTACTTCCAATAGCCATTACACGATGATCCCAAGTGTCAGGTAACGAACATAACAAGAGCATGCAATGATCCTCCTCCTCAATCTTTACACCCACAGATGCCAACTGAGCAACACTCATATTAAATGAGTTCAGATGGTCTGCAATAGATGCACCTTCTTCCTCATGAATAACTTATTTACCAGAGACTTTCCCTGATAAATATCACCAAGCTTCTTCCATAATGAAGCTGCAAACTTCTCGTCATGGGCGTTCAAGAGTACAGAATCGGCCAGACTAAGTCTTATCAAAGCTCTCTCTTTTCTATCTCCAAGGTCCCAATCTTCTTGCTTCATCCTTTGTGGCATAGTTCCAAACACAACAACCCAAAGGTCTCTATCCACAAGCAAGTCCTCCATTTTGAGTTTCCATAACTCAAAGTTGTCACCATTGAATTTTTCAATCTCTTCTCTACTTGATGTACTTGCCATCTCAAACAAAACTAGGTTCTAACTTTGGAAGACTCCCACTGGAATAGAATTAGCACAAAAAATCAGCCTTACTAACAAGGATAACACAATTGGTTAGGCTTTGATACCACTTGAAAGGAAAAGTAGAGGTGCAAAAATGCTTTCCTAATGCTAAAACTACAGAGGAGAAGTGCAAAGACTAGTTTTAAAACTTCTTAAAACAACTGAGATGAACACATACAAGGTAACAAGAGAAACAAAAAAAAACACAGAGATAAACCAGATTTACGTGGGAAAACCCTTTCGGGAAAAAACACACCACACCAAGAGAAGACACTTTGTATTACAATAAAATAACTTACAAAACAAAGCTCACAGTCCTCACTCTCTGATAGTTAGCTCACAACAACAGACTTGAGTTTTCATGCACTCACTGTTATAATGCCTTTTTCCTGCATACAATGAATACATCTAACCTCACTCTCTGATAGTTAGCTCACAACAACAGACTTGAGTTTTCATGCACTCACTGTTATAATGCCTTTTTCCTGCATACAATGAATACATCTAACCTCACTATAGTTAGCTTTGAGTTTTCATGCACTTATTCCTGCATACAATGAATACATCTAACCTCTTACTTCACCATCACCCTTAGTGACTATATAATGTAATCGACTATACAAGTCATACATCACATTAATAATACCAACCAATCGCATGCCTTAATAATGAACCATTCACCCAATCAAGCAATATGATATTATGACTGATCTACCCTGCAATCATGCATCGGGCCACCCAGGCATTAACTCTTCTTGCCTTAATCAAATTTTGTCATCAGTCAAAACATGTCTTGCAATTACTACTTTCACCACTCTAGACTTCAACCAATCAAATGATTACTTGCCACATGTTGCCTCTCTATTTGTTTGCCACTTATAGTCAAGTCTGACTAGTCAACACAACTGTCAAACACCTCTTACTACGTTACCTCGTCGAGCCAAAGAGGCCACCACGGTATGGCAGTGTCATTGTGGCACCGCTCCAAGGTTGACAGACCTCTATGGTATGGCAGTGCCACCACCCAATCACAGGTCCTTTCTAACACCCTCATAGTACCAAGGTAGTGGCATGTCTCCTAGCCCATCGCTTAACACTGTGTCACCGCTGAGCTAAGATCGACCTTCCACGGCATGGCGGTAACTGCCAGAACTTGCACAAAAACACATCACGCTACCTCACCCTAATCGTAAGACCTTTGCGGTAAGGAGGTAACCATTATCTCTAACCGCCAAGGATTACCACACCACTATGACATGGCCAAGAGTCCATCACGGTGTGGCGGTAGGTGAACTTCGCTAACTATCGTTGTTCACCGTAGTCATCGTACCACCAAGAAGCACCCTCCATGGTAGGGAGGTAAGCCTTCACATTACTTATGCCCATCAACCGTGCTACTGCCAACCCAAGATGGAGACCCCATGATATGGCGGTAACACTGCCCAACTGCAGACAGACTGACAAAGGCCCGTGGTAAGGCGGTAAACCGCCATACCACGCCTCAAAGAAAATCTCTCAACAGTAGAGAGGTAAAGGCTGAGAAAGATGATAATTTCACCAAGTCTTTTTAGAGGTTCAAGCTAGAAGTTGAGGCACCTATTCCGAAAAATAGCATGGCATTGGATTGCATGGGGGTAGCCTATAGCTAGATACCAATGACAAGGGATTATGAGATGGAAGGAAAAATAGATGTAAATGGATGGATGGATAAAGATGGGGAGATAGAAAGATGCTAGGATAGGTGGATAGAGGGATAAGGATTTGGAAGGATGGAATGGATTATTGGATGGAAAAATGGATGGGGGAGATAAGGATGAAAATATGGAACAGGACTAGTGGATGGGTAGATAGGAAGATAAGGAGGGATGGATGGACGATGTCTCCAAGGACTCTGTCACAAATAAGGAGATGCCACCACTCTAAATATGTCATGTGTGACGAGGCAAGAGGGATGGAAAATTAGCAAGATGGGTGAATAAGGGAGTGAGATGAACATGGATAGGAGATATGGATAAGGAATAGAAATGGATGGTGGCATGATTGGATGGATGATGAAGGTAGATGGATGTAGATAATATGCATGGATCAGAAAAGTAGATGGGGAGGATTAGGAATATACTAGCATATGGATGAGGGGAATATATGCAAAGAGGTGTCCAAATAAATTTATATATATGTGCCCCTGTCTTTATCAAGATCATAAGGAAGATGGAGGGACTGGGGTAAATGGGATATGATGGACAGGATGTATAAGATAGGTGGATGTAGGAGATAGAGGAAGGGAATGCAGAGATGGAAGTTGCCCCCAATTGTGGTAGTAAACTAGATGGGGGATTTATGCATGATGCTTGTTTTCTAGGTTTTTATCATGGTACTTATCTAAGGTGCCTGTTTGTCAAGTTTTCACCATTGGACAAATTATTTCTTTTTACTATTTTTTTTCTTTTTCTCCTTTTTTTTTTCTCTTTTTTTATTTTATTTTATTTTTCAGAATAGAATGTGGATAAAGATAGGAGATATGGATATGTGGGTTGGGAATATATGTGATAGAGGGGATGGATGAAGGACTCAAGCATCAAGTTCTATATGAGGTGATAAGATCCCATGTGTAAAGTGACCATTGTATGTTGGTACAACCTTATTAGAATGGATGGATTATGCAAGAGGATGGATTAAATGGATTTGATGGTGGAGATATGGGGGTAGTGGATGAGATGTTGGAAAGTGTATCGATGGAATGATGGAGTGGATGTGTGATGGGGGAAGGCACATATGGTTGTGTATGTGAAAGGATAGGAGGTTTGATGGATGGAGAGTGTGGAGAGAATGGAGGAGTTGGGATAGTGAAGTTTGGGACATAAGGACCCAAAATAGATTTAGGAGATGGAGGATGAGAATTATTAGCTTTGGGATTAGCAACTTTGGATGTCTTATGGATTTTTCATTTGAAGGCATGACATCTTTTTTCTTGGGAATCCACATGGTTTTGATTTTTTCTTTGATGGGCCTTTGTGGCCTTTGGGATTGATTTGGATTTTGGATTTGATTTTTCTTTTCTTCAACATGTCTTTTGAAGGGGACATGAGGAGCTTTAGATTCATGTGGATGTTTGCATTTATGCATTTTGTTGTGGCATCCAAAGTTCTTTTGGTAGCAATGTGATGGGTATGAGGAGATGGATGATGTGGAGGAGGCGTGGATGGAGTGATAGATGTAGGATTTTGATGATGTTGTGTGGATGGGGGATGTGAGATATCATGCATGAAGGGGTGCCTTTGTTGATCCCGATTAGGAGTTATGAAGTTAGGATTTTTATGTTGTGCACTAGGTATAGGTGGTGGATGGATGATAGGGTGAATAGGATGAGATGGAGGAGGTGAATTTGGGATATAAGGACCCAAAATAGACTATGTATATGGAGGATGTTTGAAGTTTGGTGGAGGGACATAAGGACCCAAAATGGATTTAAGAGATGAAGGAGGGAGATGAACAGTTGTTTTGAGGCAATATGATGGAGGAGGGGGGATGGCGACAAATGATTTGGTAGAGCGATGGGAAGTGCCTCTCATTCCTTTGGAAGAGCCTTTCTTAGGATGTATGGAGGTTGTACCAACATTTTTGGATTGTGATTCTAGGGAGATATATCCAAGAACTTGTCTGCTTGGATATTCTTTGACCTGGATGGGCTATAAAGTATCTTGCTCATGAAGGCCTAAACCTTTTCCTTGATAGTTCATGTTCTTGAGCATGTGATCTATGGTAGGATGCTTATTCTTGGTGAAGAATTATGTGAGTGCATTAGTAGGTGAAGGAGGATGGGTGGTGGATATGCTTTGTTTTTCTTTTACAAGAAGGCCACTATGGATAAGTGTAATGTTACCAAGGTGATTTAAAAGCAGTGTCGGGGTGGCAGAGCTAGGCGGTGATGAAGGATCAGGAGATG
The DNA here is from genome assembly GCA_007115665.2 of Sequoiadendron giganteum. NCBI lineage: Eukaryota > Viridiplantae > Streptophyta > Pinopsida > Cupressales > Cupressaceae > Sequoiadendron > Sequoiadendron giganteum. The sequence continues at coordinate 440,551,324 of CM021105.1, forward strand.
GAGATGATGGGATAATGGTATCCTAATCAAGAGGAAGAGGTGTTAAGGGATCGAGAGAGGGATTAGGTGGTATGACAGGATCCAGATTTGTGGCAGTGGGTGATAAGAGCTCATGAGATGGGGTGATTGGATCTTGGGTGCAAAGGGGATCATGGGATGGAGCGGATGAGCTAGAGTGTGATCTGGAGATGGTATGGAAAGGGTGGCATCATCTTGATTGGGAGGAGGGGAATCATGAGATGGGATGGATGGGGGACTATAATCTTGGGATGGAGTGGATGGGATGGTAGGATCTAGATTTGGAGGAGGGGATATGCTTGTATGCTTTGGATCAAGCCCTTGGCATGGCTCATCATGTGTGGGAGGCACGATGACGAAGGAGTGTTGGAGGGACTCCTCAGGTGGGGGAGATAGAAGGGTGGAGGATCCATGAAGGTCATGGGATTGAGGTTTGGTAATATTAGGACTAGGAGGGATGGATTGGATGTCTCCAATGGATTGGGTGGATCTAGCAGTAGAAAATGGTGATTCAATGGATTTGATGGGTTTGATGGGCTCAACCGTTTGGACAGTGTTAGGAATGGTAATGGTAGTGATAGGTGTAGGATGGAGGAGGGCCTCATCACTAGTGATTGTATATGATAGAGTGAGAGGGAATTTTTTGATAACATCAAGATGTGGATTTGGGGATGTCTCGTTTGTCATGAGTCCTTGGATGACATTTGGAAGGGATGTAAGATTAGGTGGGGTGAGGGGAATGTATGGAGGATTAGGGATGGTTGGAGGAATAGGATTAGGAATTGGTGGATTAGGATTAGATAAGGGGATGGGAATGAATGGAGGATTAGGGATTGGATGGAGGACTAAGAGGAGATGGAGGATTTAGATTAGAGATTGGTGGGTTAGGATTGGGTGGAGGACTAAGAGGAGATGGAGGATTATTATTAGAGATAGGTGGGTTAGGATTGGATGGAGGATTACGGTATGATGAATTGGAGGAAGGATTAATATATAATGCAATGGAGGGGGAAGTGACATGCGAGGATGTAGATGCTGGATTAGGTTGGGGAGATTGGGATGGTGGATTATGATAGGAAAGTATGGATGTTGGATTAGGATGGGAAGATTGAGGTTGTGGATTAGGATAAGAGGATGTGGGTGGTGGATTAGCATAGGAAGACATAGATGGTGGATTGGGATAGGAGGGCATGGATGAAGGATTAGGATAGGAAGATTGAGATGGTGGATTAGGATAAGAGGACATGGGTGATGTATTTGTGTAGGAGGATATGGGTGGAGGATTAGGATAAGAAGATTGAGATGATGGATTAGGATAAGAGGAATATTGGGATGGTGGATTATGGTAGGAAAGTGTGAGGATTGTGATGTTTGGGTTGTGCTGTAGAGGTTGTGATTGGGAGATGAGGATAACTAACAACTTGGTGTATCACAACATTTCCAAACTGAGGATGATACCAATTTTGCGTGGGTGCACCTTTGGGGACATATGAATTCCCTAGAATTTTTTGTGAAGTTTGCAGACAAGTAGGTGCGGGAAGAGTGTGGTTACCGGCATATTATGACACATCGAAATTGGATGGTGGTTTGACTCCTCTCATGAGAAGAGTGGCAAGAATCTTATCCCCATGTTCGTTGAGGAGATGATCTATCATCTGAACATTAACATGATCATTAAGGTATTCATCAATAGTGACTTCAGATTGGGTAACCATGTTCTTTTCATCAGGTGGTGTGGTGTTTTGGATGTCGGTATTGGATTGGGATGACGCACCGTTATGAGGATCTTGTGGGATATTTGGAACGTTGTTAGGATCTTGTGGGATGTTTGGTTGGGAACCTTGGGCTTGTTGGTCTGCCATTTTCTTTTTTGCTAGTGAACGAGTCTGAATGGGCATGAATGTGAAAAACAACTAGGGGGTCTAAAATGTAACTAAGCTTCTAAGATGCAATCTAAATGATGATTAATTGATTGATTGGATTGGTTGATTGGATTAGATGATAGATTAAATTTATTGGATAAATGATGGATCAATTGACTGGATCATTGGATAAAGATGTGATTAGATTGAATTGGATTGGATTGATCAATAAAATGATTGATAGGATTGGATGGAATTGTATTAAAGATTGATTGAATGGATGATTGGAAGGGTTTCTAAACTAGGTTTAGAGATCACCCTAGGTGACTTAAGGTGTCGATTGATCAGATTAGAGGATGACCTGATGATCATGGCAACAAATCTATTAGAGATGGAAGGGGATTGATAGGTTTGAGGATGATGATCAACCTAGGATGGATGGTCATCCTAAACAGATGTTAAAGGATGACGATCAGGTTCAAACACCTAGGTCAATTTAGATAATAGCTCCAAATGAAGTTAAGAGAATTTAGATCAAGAAAATGATAATGAATGTTGAACCTAAAGGATGATTAAGGATGCTCCTATTTGATTTGGATAATGATTTAGATGCAACTAGATCATGATGTGGATGGAATTATGTGAGGATTATGCACGAACGAGATGTGAAAACAGCAAGGCAGACAACAACCTTTTCATAATCCCAAAAAACTAGCTTTTCGGATCAGATTCATGAAACAAATGCAGTTTTAGGGTAGGGCCGCCCAAACTTGGGTAGAGTCACCCAAACTAGGGCAAGGTTGCCCAAAATTTAGTAGGGTCACCCAAATAGGGGAAGGGTCGCCCAAATAGATCCTCATTTTGACTTAGTTTGAAAAATAGTTAAGTGATCAATAAACGGACTCCCAAAATGGGAAAACAGGTTCACGGAACGGGTGAATAGATGTATGAGACAGGGGGAAAGACACTCAGAATTGGAAAATAGATATCCAAAATGGGTGGATGGATGGTCAGAATAGTTGAACAACTACTCGAAATGAGGGAACGACACTCGGAACCGAAAAATAGGTATCCAAAACGGGTAACGGCTAGTGAATAGAGGCTAAAAATGACTATTCAGAGGGCAGGGTTACCCTGTTTAGGGCAGGGCCACCCCTTTAGAGGGTAGGGTCGCCCAAACAGGGGGCAAGGTCACCCAAACAAGAGGCAAGGTCACCCAAACAGGGAAAAATGCTAAATTGTTTACTTGGGCAGGATAAATAGCAGTTGAGATAAGGGGGCAGGGTCACCCCTTTGAGGTAAAGGTCATCTGTTTGAAGGTGAGGTTACCCCTTTGAGAGAAAGGTCACCTGTTTTAGGAAAGTTGGTGAATTTTGACTTGGTCCAGGTGAAAAACGGTTGAAATAGGAAGGGCAGGGTCGCCCCTTTGAGGGCAGGGTCACCTTTGTGTGTTTATTTGAACTTAACTTAGGGAAAAACAACTATGGAAAAGAATGAAAAATAGAAAACAAAGGCCAAAATTGATTGATAAACACTCGTTTGGCACAAGAAGATAGTTCAAATAACACAAGCCTAAGATTATTGTTAAGGGTATGGTCAACACAGTCCTCTATCTAGGCTTAACAAGGCTTCTAAGGGAGTCCCCGATATACGCACGGTATGTGGGGCACAACCGTGAACACCAGTCTGTCACAAGAGTGAGTCAGGAATTTCCAGTGAGAGATTGAGAGCTTAGACCAACTCTTCATGTCTTGTCTAGGTATCACCCTAGCTTTGATGCTCCGCCAAACATGACATGACTGGATTGAGGTATAGATTTTGCCTCCCCCCTTTATATACCCTACCAATAACATGTGGTTGGGATCGTCCCTTGGGGTGATAAAATCCCCAAGCAGATCCCGCTAAGAAAATTAAAAAAATGGGTAAAAAAGGACTTAAGTGAACTATGATTTCTCTTCACCCAAGATCACCAAATGGTGCAAGGGGATTGGATACATCAATATCCCACTAATACAAGCACTAAAAAAAAATTTATTGATCCTTCCTAATTAAGTCTATGTTCCTAGTTTAGAAATTAAAACAAGAAGTAACTAACTAGGAAAAAATAGATTTTCTCCACTTGCAACAAATTTGTTAGTAGTTTCATTGTTTATGTCTTTGAAAATCGAACTACACAAACGTTAGTAAGAAACACACTCACCAACAAACAAATGTTAGCAGGTCAAACAGTGAAAAACAACCATAAACTGAATTATGGAATGACAAACTTATTGTTTGTTTACTTTATTTACCTATGTTCCAGTCGAGGCCGCCTCTATGTTTTGGGCGCAATTGGCTCTTAAGGTGGGGTCGCCCTTTTGTGCGCGGGGTCACCTTTTTTTGGGCAGGGCCACCTGTTTGTCCAGATTCTGCATAAATAGTTAGAAATATAGAAAAACAGAAAGCAGAAAAATTAGGATTTTGGGCGGAGTTTCCCCTTTTTTGGCGTGGTTGCCCCTTCATGGACAAAATCTGTAGAAATAGTTAGAAAAATAGAAAGAAAAAAAAACTAAAACTAAAAATCAGTATTCTAGGCGGGGTCGCCTATTGGTGGGTGGGGTCGCTTGTTTGTCTGGATTTTGCATAAATAGTTAGAAATATAGAAAAACATAAAGCAAAAAAATTGGGGTTTTGGACGGGGTCACCCCTTTGTGGGTGGGGTCACCTGTTTGTGGGTAGGGTCACCCCTTTATGGGAGGAGTCACCCCTTTGAGGGTGGAGTCACCTCTGTGTTCTAGATCCTTCAAAATTTCAAAAAATAGAAAACGTGAAAGGAATAGACCCGTGACGTGGGTCCCATCGGGCGTGCCAAAAATATGTGCAGTGAAAATCTTTAATCTAAAATGCAAAACAAAAGAATGCAATGAAAAGGAAACACAACAACACCTCAAAAGATAGGCCTAGTTGAAACTAAACAAACAATGACAAAAACAACAAAGAGTATTATACCTTTGCTTGTCTAGCTTGATGAAGTGGTTGGCCCTTGAAGATTCTCTTGATGTATGCTCCTTGATGGAAAGCTTGCAATAATGGAGGTGGATGAATGATGGAAGATGGTAGGTGGGAATGCAAAATGGCTTTGAATGCAAATGTTGTAATAATGGCTTGGATGGCTTGAAGGCTTGAAGGCAATAATGGTTTGTATGCTAAATCTCCAAATTCTAACCCCTTTAACTTGAGGCCAAGGTCCTCCATTTAAAGAAAAATGGATAGCTAAGATTGATCCACCATGGACAAGATGAAGGGTTGTGGTGATTTGAGGACTCACAAGCCCTTTCATCTTGTCATGTGGAGGGTGAGATGGAAGAAGTACAAGGTGACATGGAAAAGGCCATGTGGTCCCAAAGTACCTGCAAGTACCTTGGGATTGAAGATGATTTCCTTGAAAAGTGATTCCTTGTCCCCAAGTGGGGTTGAAAGTGACAAGTGAGGACTTTTAAAAAGTCCAGTCTTGTCACCATGGGGATTTGAAAGGGCATTGGAGAAATAAAGGTGAATTTAAAATTCACAAGCTTGGAAGAAACTATGGATAAGACAAGGTCCTCCAAAAGGAGGTCCTTGTCCCATGTACTTGATGTGACCTATGAGAGATCATGGGGAAGAGAAATGCATGGGGGCAATTAGTGTGAATTTTTAATTCACATGGAGAAGAGGTCAAACCTAATAAGGTCAGTACTATGAAAGATTGACTTAAGGACGTGCTATAAAAGGTAAGTGATTAGATTAAGGTTGAAGGATTAGAAGAGGATTAGGTGGTTAATGATGATTAGGAGACAACTTGCAAAAGTTGGAGGATATGACACATCCTAATCATGGATTAGGGATGTGTCACATCCCTAATGATGGGATTAGAAGATGAATTAGGGTTAAGTGTGGATGGCACATAAAAGGAATTAAATAAGTGGGTTATTTATTTAATTCCTTGGAAGAAAGGGATAAAGGGGTAAGCTATTTAATCATTTAACTAAATACCTTAGGGATTTAGAAGACTTTTAGGGGTATTAATCAAATAATGGCAATTTTATTTAATTAATGTGGTTAAAAGGATATTTAGACAAAAAGGTTAAATTTGACAAAATATAAGTGGCCAAATTTAGATGTCTACACCACCACTAGGTTTCAGTTCTTGAGGTGGCCAGGCTCAGTCAGCAGGACCTTCTAGGAGCCACCAGGCACCCAGTAAGGTGGTCAACAACAACAACATCAGCAACACTTGCAGTCAAAACATAAGAGTTTTTAGTCTTGACATGGTGATAGATTTCATTCTAGAAAAAATTAGAGTTGGTAGAGAGCTCAACATTACCATCCTAATCAGTCAGCCCAGAGTTCACAATCCACTACTGGCAGAGGCAATTTTCAGCAGTCTAGTTCACCGCCTAGTGGTAGAGATTTCGATAGAGGTATAGGGTGTTTCTTGTATGGTCAATAGGGTCACATTGCTCGATAATGTCCTCAGAAGGGCACATCTACATTCAGTCAGAGACTGGTGGCTTCAAAGCCGATAGTAGGGGATGTAGGAAAATCACACAGAGTTTTTTTTGTAGTTGATAACCGTCAGGCCGAGCACTAGGGTACAATAGTTGAGACTTTCAATGAGTTACAGTGTAGCCGAGTCTCTATTCTCTTTGATTCAAGTGCTTCAGATTCCTTTATTTCTCCTTCTGTAGTAGCATGATGTAGACTGGTGGAAGTGAAGCAGGATGATAGGTGGCAAGTCGAGTTAGCCTTAGGTGCTAGGCTTGTAATGGAGTCGCTTTATCATGGTTGTAATTTGAGGATTGAATCTCTTTGCACCATATTCAACCTTCATGTGATACCCCTTGGGTCTTACAATATTGCTTTGGGTATGGATTGGTTAGAGGCTCACAAGATAGTCATAGATTATTGTCATAAGTCTATACAGTGTGTTGATGACTCTGGCAATGAGGTAGAAGTAGTTGGGATTCAAAGGCCTATTTCCTTGAGGATGATCTCGGCTATGCAATTGAGGAGGTGTTCCAATAGGGTTGGCAGTTGTTTGCAATGACAGTTAATGACTTAGAGTTAGGAGAGAGTCAAGAGGAGGTATCTCTTGATATTCATCCTATCCTTAGACAATATGTTGATGTATTTCCTAGCAATATACCAGGGATTCCACCCAAGCATGACATCAATTTTAAGATAGACCTTGTTCCTAGAGCTAAGCCCATTTCCTGAGCTCCATACCGAATGACCACTCAAGAGCTTAAGGAGCTCCGAATAAAACTTTAGGAGTTGATGGTGAAGGGATTTATTCATCCTAGTGTCTCTCCTTGGGGAGCATTGATGATATTTTTAAAGAAGAAGGATGGACCCCTTTGATTGTGCATTGATTATCGGTAGTTGAACAAGGTGACAATGAGAAATAGGTATCCATTTTCGAGGATCGATGATCTATTTGATCAGATGAAGGGTGCTAGGGTATATTTGAAGATTGATCTTAAATAAGGATACCATCAGTTACCCATCTTTGAGGCAGATATCCATAAGACCACATTTCGTAATTGATATGGACACTACGAGTTTACAGTGGTGTCATTCGGGTTAACGAATGCGCCTTCAGTGTTTATGAGTTTGATGAATGGTGTATTTCGTACTTACCTCGATAGATTTGTTTTGGTGTTTCTGGATAATATTTTGATCTATTCGAGGACCATGGAGGATCATGAGGAACACTTGAGATAAGTGTTATAGTGCTCGAGAGAGAACCAGTTATATGCCAATTTGTCAAAATGTGAGTTTTTCCAGACGGGAGTAAAATATTTGGGTCATGCTATCTCTAGTGAGGGCATTGTAGTGGATCCTTCAAAGATCCAAGCTATCATGGATTGACCTGCACCCACAAATGTGGTACAGGTTCGCGGTTTCATGGGGTTGGCAGGTTATTACCATTATTTTGTACAGGGTTTTTCAAAGATAGCCCACCCCATCACTTCTCTGCAAAGGAAAGGGAAGAAATTCATTTTGTTAGAGTAGTGCCAAGTGGCTTTCTAGACTCTTAAGGAGAGATTGACCAGTGCACCTATATTGGTTGTTCCTAATCCTACTGGGGATTTTATGGTTTGTACAGATGCTTCCTTGGAGAGTTTAGGAGTGGTGTTGATGCAAGAGGGTCGTGTGATTGCCTATGAGTCTCACAAACACAAGGATCATGAACTAAACTATCCCACTCATGATCTAAAGTTGGTCATTGTGGTACATACTTTGATGAGATGGAGGAATTTTCTCTTGGGTCATCGGTTTGAGTTGGATAGTGATCATCGTAGCTTGCAGTATATTTTCACACAGCCTAATCTGAATGTCAAGTAGAGGAGATGAATGGAGCTCCTATGTGAGTATGATTTTGAAGTGAAGTTTATTCAGGGAAAGGAGAATGTGGTTGCGGATGCACTTAGTAGGCGGAGACATGAACTATCGATAGTGACTCGGTGTGTATTTGAGGAGTCAAATCCTTTCCACACTGCCTTCAGATAGTTGGTATCAGGAGGTGAGGACTGAGGTGGAGTCTAGTAGAGCACTTGAGGGCAGATTTACAGGATATTTCCTTGATCTGGATGGTCTCTTGAGACACTTGGGTCGTATTTATGTTCCTTCATTTGGATATTTTTTAACTTTATTATATCAGAGGCCCATCGGGCACCTTATTCATCTCATCCAGCTGTCAAAAAGATGCATGTCGATCTTTGATATATGTACTTTTGGATTGGAATGAAGAGGGGTATCGTCGATTTTGTGTCGAGATGTCTGGAGTGTCAAAGATTAAAGGCAGAACACCAGCATCCTGTAGGTCTTTTTCAGCCTCATTTGGTTCTAGAGTGGAAATGGGATATTATCTCATTGGATTTTATTGTTGGTTTACCCAACTCTTCTCATCAATATGATGCAATTATGGTCACCGTGGACAGGTTGACGAAGGTGGATCACTTCTCTCCTATCTGATCCTCATACAATGCTTCATTGGTGGCCAGAGTGTTCATGGAGGATGTTGTCAGACTTCATGGTATCCCTCGCCGGATTATATCAAATATAGATCCAGTATTTAATTCAATGCTTTGGACGTCCGTGCAACATGCATTAGGGACCCAATTGAACTTGAATTCAACTTATCACCTAGAGACTGATGGGAAAATTGAGAGGGTCAATGAAATCCTCGAGGATATGCTTTGGATGTGTGTTATGGATCAGTAGTCATGATGGGAATATTACCTTCATCTGGTGGAGTTTGCATACAATAATCATTATCACAGTTGTATAGCCATGCCTCCCTTTCAAGTGTTGTATGGTCATCCTTGTCAGCCCCCATTGAGTTGGGATCATTTGGAGGATAGGGTTCTTCTTGGTCCGAAGACGCTTCAGGAGATGGAGCAGTAGGTGTTTCACAGTAGAGAGAATTTGGTGGCAGTCTAGGATAGACAGAAGAAATATCTCGATGCTCATAGGGTGGATCGTTAGTTCTCAGTTGGTGATCGAGTGTTCTTGCGGGTGCAACCACGAAAGAGTCTAATCCGATATGGAAAAGGCTTTAAGCTCGCACTACACTTCGTTGAGCCTTTTGAGGTGTTGGAGAAGATTGGTCTAGTGGCTTACCATCTTGCTTTTCCACCTAGTCTCTCACACATACATGATGTGTTTCATGTTTTAATTCTTACACCCTATTATCTTGATATATCTCATGTAATAGATTGGAATGCATTACAAGAATGTGTTTTTTTTTGTCGTTCCTTGTTCATGTGGTTCGTCTGTGTCGATTTGTCATTGTTGATGTTGTTTTGTCTTTCATTTCATTCAGTGGTCAGGTATTTTGGCTATTATGTTCATTGATTATCTTTTTGTTGATACCTTGATAGATTTTACTATATTGCAAGGAATTGTGTTTCAAAACTTATTGTTTAATTTAAATAGATGAATTTTTATAAATTATAGTTTTAATAAATAAATTGTTATTAATCTATGTTCGATTTAAATAAATTAAACTTGTGTCTCACAGAGGAGTTATTTATTAAATATATTAAATAGCTAATGGACATGCTAGTGTAAAATTAAAAGATTTAATAGAAAATTTAAATATATTATAATTAATTTGAATTTTTATGCATCAATTATTAAGCATGTTGGAGTTTGAAAATAATAAATGAATGGAGATAAAATCGGAAACAAAAAAATAAACTAATTAAAGAAAAGAGAAGGCAGTTATGAGAGGGAAAAGGGAAATAATTAAATTAGTTGGAGTTATCTAAAAGAGGGGCAATTGGACTTTTTTGCCAGAGAAGAAAGCTAATCTTTTTTTTTGTATATGGGAGTTTTTGGGAGTTTTTTTGTTTTCTGGAAATTGATTACTGTAGGTTGGAGTTTGGAACTTTACTGCTTTGAAGGCTTGCACTAAAGTAGAGGTTGTCGGGAATTTAATGCTCTCGAAAAGAGGCTGAAGTTGCTTTTGGAAATCAACTCGGCAACTCTATCAGCTCAATGGCTCAAAAATTACTCTAGGTGACATTTTTTCTTCCTAGTTGAAGTATTTGCTCAGGAAACAAATATTCTAGAATATACTTTTTGGCATTATGTATTACTATTTAAACTCCTGAATGCTCTATAATACACTGTTCCTATTGAAAATTCTATTATTTTGGTATAAATTAGTGTTTTATTTCTCACTTGCTCCATAATGTAATGTCTTCCCTTTGTCAGCCTCTGTATACTACCTTTGAGCGCTTTGAATGTGTCCCTCTGAAAACTTATTTTGGAAATGAACTATTGCATATCGATCTTTGTTTTTATTTGGTAAACTTTTTCATGTCGATCCATCCTCAAGTACTATCCTCACTTTGGGGACTACCGATATGACATAGCTACAAAGAAATAGAGATGGAGAAGGTTGGACAAATAGCAAGGGTTCTATTGGGATCCTAATTTAGACACGACAAAAAATGATGTAGGATAGCTGGTGATTGCAAATTTCAGGGCATTGACCAAGAAAAAGCACAACTCTCCCTTTGCTAAAGGACCAACAAGACCTTAGGTTGGGGGAGTGATGAGTCTAGTTTATGGTCTAATTATTGATAGAGTTTGTTATCCATTTTTGTAGTTGTCATAGAATTTGATGCTTGGATGTTGAACTTTTTATGATATTTCCTTAAAACCATAGACTTTGGACATGAACTTATTTTCATAACTTTTAATGATATTGACATGCTATATGAACTATCTGTGTTAATTTTGCATGTGATTAATGAATTTTTCTTTGAGATAGTTACAAATATGTAGTTGTGCGTACTAATATTGTCATGGAGATATAATTAGAGGCCTACAGTTAGGGAAGATTATGCTAGCTGGACATTCGCCATACCGATCAATAAGGTGGTCATTTAATGGAGGGAAGACTCTCGACGACAAGAAGTTCCTCATTTAAATCGAAGAAGTAACCACCTTGTAATGGTCTTAATTTTTGTTGAGAAAATATAGGTGTTACTACTATGCCAGATTCGTGTTAAGGAAAACATGTCTAATGGGTTTTGTGTGTGCATAGCTGCCTCTCCACTTTCTATGCTTTCCCTAATGTGGTGTCCTCTGAATCTATTATCGTTGACTGCCTTGCTAGGTTCTAATGGTAGCTTCTATAAATAATACTTAGATGCTCCTTTTTAGGTTTTAATCAAAGGTTGCTCAATCTGATGATGTACTCACACTCTTAATTTTTTCAATAATACAGTCATGTTCAATTGTACTCATGTTTTTCAATGAATGAAATGAAGTTATAAGTTCATGCATCTGAGTTTACATTAGTTTTAGGGGATACTCATCCAACGGGGCCCACTTGGTGAGTATTCTATCTCGTACCTTAGTTTAATTTAGTTTTTTTTTTTGTTCAGAAATTAGTTTAAAAAAATTCACTGTATGTTCCTGCAGCCACTAGAATTCCATTTTGTGACTGCAGACATAGTAGTTTCTTGTTTGCTCACTTAGATTTTCATTTTTGTCATGCATTTTGATAAGCTGTCGTTAGGTCCCATTACTTTAGAATATAAAACATCAATAAGTCGATCGAGCAGTGTCCAAGGTAGTTTTCAATAGAAGACAACTTAGATAACTCTTTTTAGATTTTTGGGTTTCTTAAATACAACTGAAATTAATTTTACTCTAAGGTCGTCTAACTACTTAACTAGAAAAAAAATTATTCTAAGAAAACTGGAAATATTAAACTAGAAAGCATAAGATAACTAACTTAGAAAGCATGACAACTAAACTAGAAAGCATAGAGACAAGTAAACTAAACAACTGATAAACTACGGAAGTGGAAAAACTAGTAAACAAGCCATGAAACATCCTCATGAACAGTAAAAAAAATTCTAAGAGTTGCAAAAAGTAACTCGTGATAATGAAAGACAAAGAGTTCTCTGGAACTCCAGACACAACAACCAATAGACTTAACGATTTCCTATAGAATGATCTATGCAGCAAAAATGACATAAAAGAAAGTACTTATCTATTTAAGCTATTCTCCCTCGAGTGTCCAGCTCGTGGGTTACTACATTTGTTCTCAAGTCACATACACTACTGGTTCTGAAGTTCTTCCATTAAAGATAATTATCATCCGTAGCTCAATAACTTAGAAATTGATAGAAGGTAATCTCTTTATTCATAAGTATTCAGAAATCATATTGACAACATAACATTACTATTGTGAGTTATCTTCTGCTTCTAAAATTTACATCTTTATAGAAAAACTTTAACTAAGTCCTAGATTTCAGATGGCGTGGATAGCCATTGAAAAAGTCTATAACAGTTTACAACAAACTTTTATGTCTTTAAAACCCATTACATAACATTAAAGAGGCTCAAGTTGAGCCATGAATTCTTTGAACTTAAAACATAACAGAAATTAAAACTACAACAACTATATCCTCGGTTCAACAGCCTAAAGTTCTAGAGCAGGCTTCCAGCGTATGTCTTCAATCCTTACTAGAGCACGTGTTGGTTAGATTCTCCCTAACTATTGCATGATGTGTGATTATTTTCCTACAAAATACTCAAATCAACCCATTAAATCTGTATTGGTAAAATACTTCAATTAATCATAAGAAATAAAGTTTGTACAATTTTCCTTAAAGATAAAAAATTATCTCTCTTAAAGTTTAATTAATTGGAAGAGACTGGGGATTGAGCACATATGAATAGGATTTTATGGTATTATTATGATGAGGTTATTTTTTCCTCATCATTTCTTTCCCCTCCTAGTTCCTGGTAGGTCCTCCTGCTCCATGGTTGTAGCCCTGACCTTTGTTCCATTCTTCATACCTGGCACTAATGTCATACTCATCTCTTGTTGTTTTATCAAAAGTTATAGGCTCATGGATGAACCCTCTATGAAAATAAACTCCCTCTTTCCATTCGTCGAAAACTCTATCACTCTGATCTATTGTAATGTGGAAAGCAGGGGGTGGACTGAGTAGCAGAGGAGGTCTATACCTCATCCTTGTCCAATTTGTCTTGAGGTCTTTTAGGATCTTAGCTCAAGAATATGCCCTTCTAAAAGACCATCTGATATTAAGAGGAGAGATGGCCTCTCTTTTCTTTAGATGAGTTGGTAGTGGAGTAAAACTTTCTTCACAAGCATGCTAGGATTTTCTAATTAACTTTTGTCCATGTTCCATGAAATGGTTGTAGCAGAGTCAGAGACTGTCATCATATCTTTCTTTCATTTTCTCATCTAATAGAAGAGCTAAAAAGGTATCCTTAAAAGCTGAAGGCCTACCATTAGGTGATCTCATTTGAAGGCCCATAGTTCTCTCTGCTTGAGCATATTCTTTGCTTTGCACCTACCAATGAATCTGATTTCGCATAGTGGAAAATAGAGCTCTCAATTGTACTTCACCAACAAATAGATTAATGAGGAAATCAGTATGATTTTCTAATAAAATATCATGAATAAAGAATTCACAAAGTAGATCTTTATCTTCAAGAGTTGATTCCACAAATATTTTAACAAATTCCTTATCATTAGGCTCATATGGTTAATCATTATAAATTCTGAATAGATTACACCTTATCCATTGTTCATTTAAAAACATTGAATATTATCTTGATGGCCTTCTACAGGATAACAAACATTCAACTAGCTAACATGCATCTTTCTTCCCTTTATAAGCCCTTTATAAGCCCTATGAAATGATTTCTTTAGAAGTACAAACTCATTTTTCAATCTATAGTTCTCAATCTTAGCATCTCTTAAGAAATAGAGCCTTTCCATCCATTTCATAAGTAATGGAGGAATTCAGACCTGGAACCATTCAGTTACAATTGGCTCAGTTTGGATTTCCTTTGATTCCATTTTTGCTTTAGCAGTGATTTCCTATAAGTCTTGTTCTAATTCTATAATTTTTCTAAGATAAGAATTTAATTCTTCTTTTTGTGTTTTCTTTTCTTCCTCAAAAGATGAAAAAATAAGCATAAAATTATTTTTCAACATTTCAATTTCTTTATTTTTGTCAGAAATATCAACATTATAGGTCCAATTTTCTTGAGTCAACTTCTGAATTTGTTCTTTCAATTCATAAATCAATGTATCTTTTTCTTGTACCTGCAGTTTCAAACCCTGAATTTCTTGATCTCTTTTACTTATCATAGCAACATGTATTGTTAGCTCTTCTTCTTGCAATTCAATTTGTCCCTTGTTTTTGAACAATTGTTTTTTCAGATCATCAATTTCTACTATGAGCTTTTCCATTTCTGCATTAGTATTTTCAATTTCAACTGTCTCTACAACTCTATTTACAATGGGAGATAAGTGGCTTAAAATATTATCTTCCCCTTCTTGTTCCTTTTCTTGAATTTCCTCAACGAGGGCTTCTTCTACATATTCTGAGTGGGAAGGAATTTCCTTAGCAAAATTGTCTTTTTCTAGAGGCATTTCCACATTATTGATAGGATCAAAAGTCTCAATGGGTTTTGTTGGTATTTTGGGCTTCCTTTTCTTTGCACTACTCCCTATACTCTGTACTAGGGTTTATGAGGATTCAAAGGATAAACATTTGCTTCTCCTTAGGGGTGGAATATTCTAGAAGGTGACATGCATTATTCTTTTTCTTTACCTCAAGGGAATGCCCATATTTGGATAGATGAGTTTGACATCCTCCAGCTAATCAGGGGTTTTAAATTCTTCATTCAAAGATTCAGGTACTTCTTCACTAGGGGTTTTGGGAATTGGAGCTTCCGGAGCTTGAGAGCCCTCAAGGGAAATTTATCTGGAAGGTGAAGCAATTTTTTTAGATGTTTTCGTTGGTTTTGATTTTCTTTTAGCTGACTTTTCAATTTTCCAGAAAACTTTCCCCCACTTACTTTCAGATTTCTTACGGAAATGATATTTGCAAATTAATTGTATTAACCCATGATGTTTAAGTGGCCCTAACCCAGTCTTTTATCTTTTTATAAAAGAATTTACGGAATCACACAAAAATTCTAGAAAATTAACCCTAAGAGCAGGGTTTTCCTTTCCATGGCACAAATGGATTAGCATGCAAAATGCAGGTCCTACCACTATAGTGAGTTGTCATTCACAGGTGAAATATTTTTTAATCCAAGCCACTGCAGTTCCCCAGGGCTCTAGTATAGAGGCTCTTTGAAATCCCTTATTTTGACCTCTAGTACTAATGACTATCATAGGGTGAGGGTCTCCCTCTCTAAGGAATAATTCAAATAATTTTTGATATGTGATTTGAGAGGTCTCTGACAATTTAATGCTTGAATTATCTAACCCAGATAAACGAGAGATAATTTTTGAACTCATCTTGAAGCGCTTTCCATGAAGTATCACTTGACCATTTGAGTAGATTTTTGCAAACGCATTCACCGGCTTTTCATTATATCCCTTGAACTTCCTAATGAAGTCTAACCAACCTGACTCCTCAAATAGTCCAGAAATATTACTTAACTCCAATCAATTTTCCACAAAAGATCGCTTGGACTTCTTTTTGCCACCCCCCATTTTTCTTATTTTTCACCCTGCTAAAGAATTCAACAATGCAAGAAACTTGTACATAGCTATTTTTGAAAATATAAACTACCGAGATTATTTATTTCTGTTGCTCAGAGCTTATTGTGCAATGATATTAATTTGCATGGAGGCATGCGAAAATCTTGTCATACTAATAGTTGATCACCGAGTGGCACAAATTACTAAACTAGGAAGAAAGTTCGTGCCAATTAATTATGCTTTATTTGAAAATAACTACACTCAAAACAAAAATTAGTACTTACTTGCATTTTATGATCACTCAAAGATCTCATACCTTTACTAATTTAACAGGATGACGCGATGGTATTGGTTGAGGTGGTGAAAGATTTATTATGGCATGAATGTGGAAGCTTATGAATGATGGAGTCATCAATGAGGATAGGCTATAATGGTGGCTTTATTTATGATGAGAAAAAATTTATTAAAAAAATATACAGGAAGGCATGTGTACTGAGATGTGATAATTCAAGCATCAAGGAATTTCAAATTTATGGAAAAGGTGGAAGGATGAAGATGGATAAGTTCTAGAGCACGTAAATGAGGACGCACTCGAAACTAGTGAATAAGTTTCGGAGCACATGGGATGCATGCATTCAAAATGAAGAAGGTGGATAGTTTCAAGGCATCACCAAAAGATGCAGCCGGAGCAGCTACGGAATGTAGGTTCCGGAGCATCGTCGAAAGGTGCAACCAGAGTAGCTATGAAATGTAGTTTTTGGAGCATCGTTGAAAGATGCAGCTGGAAAGAAGAAGAAATGGTGGTAACAACAAACTTGAACTTCAGGAGCTTTGAACCGCTCTGCAGAAATGAATTTTTGACGTGGTGAGTTGGTGTGCAAGTTTCAGAGCATTGAGCATGAGGACCGTCAAGTTCCGGAGCAGTAGGCATCTAGACCATCAAGTTTCAGAGCATCTTGGAAAGGTGCTCTGAAAGTTATTTCTTCCTTATAAGAAATCATGCAAAATGAAAACAAAAATCAGCTAAGTCCAAGAAGAAGAACTGATGAAAAATGATTTTTAAAAACAAATTGGTACACATGTCTTTTTATTATAATTTTTCAATATATATATATATTTATTTATTTTTATTCTTTTTTTTTTAACAAAAAAACTAGATGGACTCTGCCTTGGCAGAGTCAATGCATTGGATCTCTCCCTGCATTTCTACCAATTTTGTAAATTCTTCCCTATTGATAGGCTTATGGTAGATACATAGGAAATGACCATTGACTAAGAGAGTTTGTGTATCACCATCAATGGGTTTCAACTAAATTGTGTCATTCGAAAAGACCCTGGAAATTTCATAAGGCCCCAACCAATGAGTCCTAAGCTTTCCTTTATGATTTTTATATCTGGAATCGAATAGCAAGGCCCAGTCACCATTATGGAACTCTCTCTTTGATGTGTTTGTCACACCACATTTTCCGTTGATTTTGAACCAATTCAGTCTGATGGACAACGTCTAAATGAAGCTCATCCTCTAATTCCTCTTCATGTTGTTTAATTACTACCATGGCTAGTGAGGCCAAATTGTCTTGACCATTAGATTCTTCTGGTTCATCAACCCAAACCTTATCATGTTCGGTGGGTTTAGCAGGAGGGTACAAGAATAAACATTTACTATCTAGACCATGAGAAATGTCCATTCCCCCTTCTCTACAATCAATCTTAGTGGCAACAGTGGCCAACCATGGTCTTCCAATAATTATTGGATAGCTATCTTTGGGCGTAAGCGACTAGATTACCTGGAAGTCAACTGGATATTCCCATCCATCAACTTTGACAAGAACATTTTTAATAATTCCCTTCAGAATGGCTATAGACTAATTTGTCATTTGTAAGACTGTGGTTGTGGGACGTAAATCAGTAAGACCTAATTTTTCCATCACATCCACAGTCATCACATTAATAGCTACTCCTAAATCCACTAATGCATTTGGTATTGCTACCTCATTAATTGTAACAGTTATAAGTGGACTCCCAAGATCATCATATTTTGGAGCGACAATCTTCCCAGACAAAAATTCAGCTAAATAGCCATCAATGTGAACAGTATTTGTTTTCTTTGGCTTCCTCCCCAGTGTTTTAATACACATTTGTTTGATTAGTTAGTTTAACTCAAGAATTTCCTTTATTTCTTGCAACAAAGGAACCTCTATTTGTAGCTACATGATTTCCTGAATTAATGTAGTTTTAGAAGTCAAAGGCATTCTAGAGTACCTTTCAGAGTTGTTGATTTTAGACGTTCTAGAAATGGTGCCTGAGTTTTCTCTTTTGGAGTGGTATTGTTTCTATGTTCATTCAAAGACTGACCTTCCTCCTCCTGAGGTAAGTCAGTAGCTCCTGCTACTGGAGAAGGCACAATATCATTTGTGGGAGCGGTATGATTGGGTGGCATATCCTTTGTAGGACTTTTAGGCACAAGTTCATCCAAAATTTCTTCGACGGTTGGTGGTTGAAGTGTTTTTCCAGAGCACAACTAAACATTTCCACAATGTATTGCATTAAGTCTAGTAACATTATCTTGTTTAGTAGAGTAGATCGGCGTATTCTGTCAATTGTTCTTAGGATTGGGAAGTGGTTGTGTTGGAAGCTGAGGTTGATTTACCTGCTCATTCTAAGGAGGGTTCTGAGATGGCGGTAATAGATTTTGTTGTTGATTCCCCCTAGGCCCAATATAAAATTGATTATGTCCCTGATTCCATTGGGGAGCAATATGTTGTGGGTACCATTGTTGTTCTGATTGGTTTGGCCATTGCTGACTTCCCCATGTTTGATTTTCCCATTCAGGGGATCCCCAATAACGAGTTCCCCAATTAGGTTGTGGAGGTGGTGGCTAATTCTAGGATGGAGTCCATTGATTACTAACCTAGTTATTTTGTGGTCTCCATGCAGGGTTGGAATTATGTCCATAAGAGAAGTTACCTCCTTGGTGTTGGTTTAACACATTTATCTCTTCTTCAACCTGAGTAGTTTTTTTCTTAGTATTCTTGAGGTCAGCAAGAGGCTCACACTAGTTGGTAGGATGGTTTTTCTCATAGAGTTCACAAACATTAACCTTGTCTAAAGGAAACTCATACAAAAGGTGTTTGTTTCAACACCTAGGACAATAGATTGACAAGTTCTCAGGGTTGCGAGTTTTAGCTTATATGCCATCTAATGTAGTGTTCAGTTGAACGAGTATGTTTGTTTTAAGATTTTCTATTTCTTTGTGGAGCTTAGCTATCTCGTTAGACCCTTTGAAAATATTAGTTTTATGGATTCCTCCATGAGTACAGGAGAAATTCCGACACAACTCACATATTTCCTCAAGGGCTAATTAAGACACATCACCTTTTCCCATCAAATCAAGACTTCTTCTAGCATCATCATCAAGTCCCTTAAGAAATATAGTCTTGAGAATCTCAACACTAATAGCCTCTTCTCCACATCATTTAGACAAGAAAAGAAACCTATCTAGATAGTCCTCTAAACTCTCATCCTCGTTTTGCCTAAGTTTAAACAGCTCCTCCTTCTGATTAGTCACCCTACAATAGCTTTGATGTTTTTGCAAGAAAACATTCTCCATTTCCCCCCAAGATGTAATACTCCCAGCACCTAATCCCATGAACCATCACATGGCCAAATCCTTCAAAGTAGAAGGAAAGAGCTTCAGTTTCTGGTTATCATTTTTATAGTCATAATTTTGACACAAGACCTTAAATTCAAAAAGAAATTGGTATGGGTCTTCCAAGAACAAGCCACAGAAAGTTGGAAGGAAAGCTGGGGAAATATTTTTCATCACAATGTCATCATCTTCATACAAAGTAATAGGATAAGTAAATGTTCAAGGAGGCTGAGGTTCATTACAGCTGGCATTATGCCAGTTAGGTTCAGCCCTACGATCTCCCATTATGTTCAAAGGAATCTTCTCCTGAAAGATAATTTCCTCTATGACAGGTTGTTCTATCGATTGACCTTCAGGTAAATAGTGGAAAGCCTCTAGTGAATTAGGCTCAAGTAGTTCTTCAATAGTATGGTCATCTAAGCCTTGGGCCTCCCCACATATGATTGGAACGTATTTCGAGGGGGTCTTTGGTATAAATCATCCATGAGGACCTCTTTTCTTGACATGTAGAAAAGGAAGCTAGAGGTGGTATTTTGGCCTAAAATGAGGTATTCAAACGTCTCCTACTAACACTTAAGCAAGAAGGCTATTAGTCCCCGGAAATGGCACCAAAAAGTGATAGGTTGTCATTAGGTCCCATTACTTTAGAATATAAAACATCAATAATTTGATTGGGCAGTGTCCAAGGCAGTTTGCAATAGATGACAACTTAGATAACTCTTTTTAGATTTTCTAGTTTCTTAAAGATAACTGAAATTAATTTTAGTCTAAGGTCGTCTAACTAAACTAGAAAACAATTTATTCTAAGAAAACTGGAAATATTAAACTAGAAATCATAAGATAACTAACTTAGAAAGCATGACAACTAAACTAGAAAGCACAGAGACAAGTAAACTAAACAGTTGATAAACTACGGAAGTGGAAAAACTAGTAAACAAGCCATGAAACATCCTCTTGAACAGTAAAAAAAATTCTAACAGTTGCAATAGGTAACTCATGATAATGAAAGACAAAGAGTGCTTTGGAACTCTAGACACAACAACCAACAGACTTAACGATTTCCTACAAAATGATTATCTATGCAGAAAAAATGACATAAAATAAAGTACTTATCTATTTAAGCTATCCTCCCTTGAGTGGCCAACTCACAGGTTACTACATTCGTTCTCAAGTCACATACACTATTAGTTCTGAATTTCTTCCATTAAAGATAATTATCATTCATAGCTCAATAACTCATAAATTGCTAGAAGGTAATCTCTATATTCATAAGTATTTAGAAATCATATTGACAACACAATATTACTATTGTGCATTATCTTATGCTTCTGAAATTTACATCTTTATAGAAAAACTTAAACTAAGTCCTAGATTTTAGATGGCGTGGATAGCCATTGAAAAAGTCTATAATAGTTTACAACAAACTTTTATGTCTTTAAAACCCATTACATTACATTAAAGAGGCTCAAGTCAAGCCATGAAGTCTTTGAACTTAAAACATAACATAAATTGAAACTACAAAATCTATATCCTCGATTCAACAGCCTAAAGTTATGGAGCAGGCTTCCAACATATGTCTTCAATCCTTACTAGAGAACATGTTGATTAGATGCTCTCTAACTATTGCATGATGTCTCATTATTGTCCTACAAGATACTCGAATCAACCCATTAAATCCATATTGATAAAATACTTCAATTAATCATAAGAAATAAAGTTTGTACAATTTTCCTTAAAGATAAACAATTATTTCTCTTCAAGTTTAATTAATTGGCAGAGACTGAGGATTGAGCACATATGAATAGGATTTTCTAGTATTATTATGATGAGGTTATTTTTACCTCATCACATTTCAGCTTAGTATAGTTGTTGTTTGATACTCAAAACTTATTTTATTTCCTTACAAGAAATTTACTTTCAACATTACATCTTTCTTAGTTGGAGGATAAATATGGCTACTTTGAATTCCTAGTGCACATACAATGCTGACCCATTTCAATTTTACATCCCTGGGTTGACAATTTAAATGCACCTTCATGATGATAGAAATATCTATTCAGGTTAGATGTCCAATCTCTGAATCACAACTGTGGAGGCTTAGTTGTTGAATCATTGTAGGAGGCTGACATTTTTTGGCATCATTGTCAGGGATAGTGTCAAACTAGGGTGTTCTTTGGATTCATTGATATTTTTTCTATTTTTAGTGTTTCTAGAAGTTGTTCTTAGTATACCCCTCATTTAGGAAAGTAATGACCCCCCTATTCTTTTAAAAAAAAATTGTGTGAACTGGCTGATAGTGAGTTGATACCATATGCATAGAGAAAAGAGAAGAGATGCTTGTGGGAGATTCCTTCCTAAAAATTTTCATCTATTCTAGATAATTGAGTATCAGAACCTTCCCAAAGACTAAAAATAAGATCCACACCTCTTTATTGATACATTTATAGATCTGACTAGTTTTGAAGCTTCCTCTGAAGATCAAAATTTGATTGAGAACCCCCTTGCTTTGGAACTTCATCAGACAGGCATGGGTGATGCAAATAGAAACAAACCTAACCAGCCATCTTTTCCTTTCCCTATTTCTCATCAAAATGACGTAGGCAGGCTCAAAAATATCCCTACTTTAGTCCTTCCTAAGTTCTATGGACTTGTCACAGAATATCCTAATACATTTTTGTTTAAGTTTAATATACTTTGTAGGAGTTATGACTATACCACTGATGCCCATAGGCTTAATCTATTCCCTTCCACCTTTAAATAATTTACATTAAGATGGTTCATGAGCTTAGGCAAAGATACTGTGGATACTTGGGAGGACATGAAGACAAAGTTTCTTGAGAAATACAAGGAGTATTCTAGAGGCAATGACATGAGAGGAGGTGACATTTTTAGGATGCAACAAAAGGAGGATGAGAGCTTGGAAGATTATATTTCAAGGTTTTTATTTTGTTTACAGAAAAATCCACACCATACACTCAATGAAGAATCACAGAAGCTTCTTTTCTTAAGAGGAATTAATGACAGTTGCATAGATTCCTTGGACCTGATGGGAGGAGGAGATATCAACCAAGTTCCTTGGGAGGACATCAAGAAGATGTGTCAGAACTATTTTAGGGCAGCTCCAAAGAAGGGGAGAGCTTACCAATATTCCATGGGTAAGTCATCTACCAGTAGAGTTTAAAGGATGGAGATTACTCACTTACTAGCAGACTTCAAGCTATACATCGTAAACAATCTAGCTACTCAGCTGGATACACTTTAGGCCAAGAAGAAACAAGATGAGGTAGAGGCAATGTTGGCAGAATATTTCCCTCATTGCAGACAAAAGAAGGACTACAAATGCAATATTATAGCTAATATTGATAGCAAGAAGATGGCACCTAAGTTCAATCCAATCCAGGGTGAAGAATATCAAGTCTACTTTGTTGCACAAAGGAGGCCATGGGCCCCAAGACAAGGCATACCACCAAATCCATTATCTTTTGTTGGGCCATATTTCAATTCCTATTCATCTGGTAACCAATGGCAACCCCCATATCCATCCACTTATGGATGATATCCACCACATCCCTGGAATAACCCCCCAAATGCCTAGCCTAACCACCAAAACTCTCCACCTTAGTGGAAACAACCTCAGGGGAATTGGTAATAGTTTCAAGGAAATTGGCAGCAAACATCTCAATGGAGGGGAGGACACCAATGGCCAAACTAGACAACCAATTATGTGCATCCACCTTCTCAGACTCAACAACCTGCTATAATGCCTCCTCCTGCTAGTTCAAATTCAAATGCAACTAAACCTACTTCACAACCGACCCAGCCCACACCTAACCCAAATAATAAACCACAGCAACAGTCGGTATACACTGCTGGTCCAAATCAATTCACTGCATATGTTGTGAGTGTAAGTAACATCCACTTACATAGTTGAACTATTTTCCAGCTCCTTCCACACCTATCATCACTGAGGTTCTTGTGGAGGAAGAAGAGCCTCTGAATATCCCCATTCAGCCAAGTGCACCTAAAAATCTTGAACTAGTCCTAGTCAAGTAGACTGAACCTAAACCACCATTTCTCTAGAGGTTGGAGACTATGAAAAAAAAGGAAGAAAAAGACACAAATTTTGACATTCTAGATTGGTTGAGGCATATATGTGTCCAAATACCTCTATTTTAGTCCATAAAAGATGTTCTCATATATGGAAAGGAAATCAAGGAAGCATGTCTTAAGAAGTTAGGCAGGAAGAAGAAAGACCCCACTATGGATCATGGGGTGGGACAGTTGGTTGACATCATGCTTGGGAAAGTGACTATCCCCAAATATAATAACCCAGGGAGTCATGTGGTAGGATTTCTTATAAATGGGATCCAGACAAAGAATGCTCTGATTGATTTCAGAGCAACAATAACTGTAATGACTAAGGACATCCTGCATCAACTAAATGTTGTAAGCATGAGACCTAATCCTACTATCCCACAACTTGTTCATAGTTCTATTGTTAAGCTTGATGGGATAGTAGAGGATCTTATGGTAATTGTAGACTCTTGGGAGTACCTAGAATATTTTATGATTATTTCTCCTAAGGCCACATCAAGCGGGTACCCCATTATTCTTGGAAGGCCATAGTTAGCAACAACAGATGCCTATATTGGATGTTGGATGAGAGACATGACTATTTTTGATGGAAAGAGCACAAAAAATCTTGTTCTCTACCCTCCTGCTTAGCCCTCCCATGACAAGAATGATCTTGTATGGCCACATGTTGGTGAAGAGGTAGAGGAAATTAATTATGTGGCACAATTTATGATGTTCAATAGAAGTCCTTTCATGTAGCTTCAAGATGAAGATGAAGTATTGTCAACATAATTCAAAACCATTATGAGATATAGGAAGCATCATCCTCGCATGCAGCTGATTCTGCTCAAATAGTGAAGACACTCCTTCCCGCTCTTCCTACAGCCACTCGTCCTGCAGCCGCTCGTCCTGCAGTCACTCGTCCTTTAGCTGCTCTTCCTGCAGACGCTCTTCCTACAGTCGAATTTCCTACAACAAAAGGTTTGTCTCATACATTTCTGCCATATGAACTCAAGGTACCAAGCATTAGTGAAACAACTATGGTAGAGGTAACTACACAAGTGTAGGGGTCAGAAGGAAAATATCTAAATGTTAACAGCAAATTGAGTGAAGAACAAAAGTTGTCATTGTAAAACTTACTGAGGGCCCACCATTGTGAATTTATGTGGGATTATCATGATATGAAGGGATTGGACCCTAATATTGGCACTCATAAGATATATATAAGAAATTATTGTACACCAGTGAGGCAGCCACAAAGAAGAATTAACCCTGCATTAAGAGAAATAGTAGAAGGGGAACTATAAAAGTTGCTAGATGCAGGATTTATCTACCCCATCTCAACTAGCCAGTGGGTGTCCCCATTGGTGATTGTGCCTAAAAAGGAGGGAAGTGGAAAAATTTTTTTGATGATAGGGAACTTAATGCTGCCACCAAAAAGGACCATTTCCCCTTACCTTTCATAGATCAAGTTTTGGACTCACTTGCAGGAAAGCAGTACTTTTCTTTCCTAGATGGATTCAGCGACTATAACCAAATCCAAATTGCACCAGAAGACCAAGAGAATACCACCTTTACCTTTCCATGGGGGACCTATACCTACTCAGTACTTTTGTTTGGCTTATGCAATAAACCTGCAACTTTTCAGAGTGCAATCATTAGCATATTTTCAGATATCTCTCTTGATTGAATGGAAATCTATATGGATGAATTTACTACTTATGGTGTTGATTTCAATGAAGAATTGGAAAATATTAGGAGAGTTCTATAGAGATGTGAAGACCACAATCTATCTTTAAATAGTGAAAAGTGTTTCATGATGATGTAGGAAGGTGTAGTTCTTGGCCACTACATCTCTCACAAAGGAATTCAAGTAGATCCTACAAAGATTGAGGTGATCACCAATCTTCCTATCCTTGTAAAATAAAAAGATGTTAGGAGTTTCTTAGGACATGCAGGTTATTATAGGAGGTCTATCAAAGACTTCAGCAAAATGGCAGCACCATTATATAATCTCCTAACTAAAGATGTTGAATTTCAATGAACATAAGACTGTGACAAGACATTTTCTGATTTGAAAATAGATTTAACTCATGCTCTTGTACACAAGGGTCCTAATTGGGAGCTTCCTTTTCACATCCATATACATGCATCAAACTATGCCATAGGAGCATTCTTAGGATAGAAAGAAGGAGCTATTGAAAATGTTATTTATTTTGTCAGCAAAAATCTACAGGGAGCTTAATTCAACTATACAGTGACAAAAAAAGAAATGATGGTAGTGATCTATGCCCTAAACAAATTTAGGCACTACATAACAAGCTACAAAATCTTTCTGCACACTAATCATGCAGCCATTAGATACCTTATGAATAAAACCTTGATCTCAGGTAGGTTAGAAAGATGGTTATTGCTGATGCAGGAGTTTGACATGACCATTGTGGATAAACCAAGGAAGGCCAATATTGTTGCAGATTTTATTTCAAGATTGACTACATCAGAGGACAATAAAGTTGTAGATGACTCCTTCCTTGATGAGCATCGATTTTCCATCAATGTGCAGACACCCTGGTATGCTGACATAGCTAATTACCTAGTCACAAGGGAGAATTCCTTCTCACTTCTCTCCAAAAGAGAAGAGGGTGCTCATTGAAAAATATTTTCCTTTCTCATGAATTGTTGGATTCTTGTTTTACATTGGACCAGACCATGTCATGAGGAGATGTGTGAGGGAAGATGAGACATATGAAATTTTGCATGTATGTCACAATGAACCCTATGGAGGGAATTTTGCAGCCAAGAGGACAGCAATGAAGATTTTGAACACGGGATATTACTGGCCCACACTCCACAAGGATGCAGGGAGATATACAAGGAAGTGTGATAGATGCTAGAGAATGGGCCGATCAACCAAATCTGATGAGATGTCACTTTACCCCCAAGTAGTAATCACTCCATTTGATAAGTGGGGATTTGATATTTTAGGACCCATTAATCCTCCATCAAAAGGTAAATCTTATATCTTGGTATGCACTAATTATGCAACCAAGTGGGTAGAAGTTAAGGCCATGAAGCATCCAAGAGACAATAAGGTTGCAGAATTTTTTTATGAGGAAATTTTCACACAGTATGGGGTTCCAAGAGAGATAGTGGTTGATCAAGGGGCTCAATTCACCTCAACCCTTGTTAGAACACTGGTCAATGAGTACAAGATTAGGCACAGGAAGTCTACTCCTTATCACCCTTAGGCTAATGGCCAAGTTGAGGTGACCAACAAAGAAATTGAAGCGATTCTAACGAAAACAGTGGCTATCCATAGAAAGGATTGGGAAAGCAGACTACCAAAAGTTGTTTGGGCTTATAGAACTACATGGAAAACAACTATAGGATTCACTCCTTTTGATCTTTTGTATGGAAAGACAGCTATGATGCCCATTGAATTTGAGCATAAGACTCTTAGGACTGCAATGGACTTGGGGATGGATATCTTTGAGGCACAAAGGGACAAAATCATGTAGCTGAATGCTTTGGATAAGATGAGGAAGGCAGTTTTGTATCACATAGAGGTAGTGCATAATCAAAAATTAAAATGGCATGACAAATTCATCAAAGATACAAAATTACAATCGGGTGACTGGGAACCGCTCTATGACTCAAAGTTTCAAGACAATGCAGAAAAATTACAGACAAGGTGGCTAGGACCGTATGAGGTTGCTGAAGTTTTTCCCAATGGAGCTATTCAGCTCACTACCATTGACCCTATTAGATTTAAGTTGTTGGTCAATGGTCATCACCTCAGGTTGTACCACAAGCCAACTTCCAAGGAGGAGTTCCTACAACAATTCACTCTGCATGTAGCAACTGAACCTCCTACAATCGAAGGAAGTGGACCTAGTGTCCCTCCTTCTGGCTAACTAAGGTATGTAACTTTTCATAATAAAGACTTCCAATTTTGTGGGGGTCCACTTCTTCACCCATCCGCCCATCCATTAAACCTTTCTCTATCTTCCACCTCACCACCATCATTTCACTTCATTCCATTCCACCTCATTCCACTCCACTTTCATTAATTGCTCAACTGATTTCTTGAAAAGTCACCGGTACTTTCTCCATAATATTTTCAATAAATCTTCCATGAATTCGGGTACATGCACATTAATTGTTATATCTTAATTGTCTTTTAGTGCATTCATTTAATCATTGTAAATAAATATGGACATTCACCATAGCATGTAATTATTCCCTGCCCCTGTCAAATCACTATTCCACCTCGCATGTGATGACATATCTGCAAATTTAGGCTAGGGGAAAGTGCAAATACCATGTTCGTGTCTCTGTTTGTACTGGTTCATGTCAGAAAAATTTAAGTTATTGAGTCAATTTGAATTTTGAGTAAGATGGTGACTCGTATGTGTGAAATGACATTAACCACCACCATTTTCCTTAATCATAGCCTTTATTTATTACTCTTTTACTGCCTTTATTTTCTCTTGTCATAATATTAAGCCAAAAAGTAAAATTCAGTCGATACGAGCATTGGAAATTTGGTAGCATTGCAAGAAGGAGAAGTTTGGCTTTCAGACGAAGATTGCAAGAAGAGAAAACTTTGCAGAGAGATTGTTTGATTGTAGAAAATTCAAAATGGGTTAATCCAAAATGAACCCACGGTTCATGATGTATTATTATAGGATGCACCTTGCCTGGTTGAGTTTAGAAACTCTGGATGGAGAGACTATTTCCTAAAGATGAATGGTTTTGATGAAGACATCACATTGGAATTTTCCCAAACATTGTCTAAAGGAAAGGCCAAGGTAAAGGGGTTGGAGGTCATGTCCACTAAGGAAAGGATTGCAAAAGTTACAAGGTTTCTTATCGATGGTGAACATTACCCTATTACTAGAGACGTCAGGTCGGCTAGGGCCGAATTTAAAGAACCTGGTGACCCTCTGTTGAGTGTGGACAAACAAGGAGCGAAGGGAATTTCTCTGCCTAAGCCATGGAAGTGGGTAGATGTTTATGTTGTGAAGTATATTACCTGTGAAGGTCGTCAGTTGAATCTACATTCTGTGCATTTCAAACTCCTGAACCACATGAGGCATGGGAGAAGAATGAATGTGTCAAAAGTGCTATACCACCTTCTTTCAATCATGGTGGCCGAGACCTAGAAAGGTAGGGACAACTCCGTCTCCCACCATTGTCTGATCAAATTATTAGTTGAGAATTCTCTCCATGATGTGTCTCATATATCTTGGGAAAAATTCTTGAATATTGATCAAATTAAACTAGAGCATTTGTGACCTAGGGTTTTGTCTCAACCTCGTAGGGTTAGTAGGAGGGCGAGAAATTTTCAAGCCACTCTTGAAGCCTCAACTTCTGGCACGAGCCCTAGTGTAAACCCTCCTACAACTGAGCAAACCATAGAGATTAGTTCTCTTGAGGCTGGACATTTATAAAAATGAAGTTCCTCTCCAGATTCTAATGATGATGTCCCTCTTGGCACCCTAATGAGAACTAGGGCACAAAAGAAGAAGGCAAAAATAAGAAAAGGAAAAGTTAAAAACCAAACAGTAGAAAAAGAAGTGCCAAGCTCTAAGAAATGGAAGGCTGACACTATTCTTCCTGTAGCAAAAGAAAAGTGAAAAAATCCTCCTAGAAAATCAAGACCGGCTGGGCCAGCCTTTGGTGTATCTCCCAAGGGAAGCCCTAAACCTGGAGAAACATCACAGGAGGATACAAAAGCTCCAATGGAGTAGGTGAATGTCAAGGTAAAGGACATGTTTGACGAGGCAACAAGCATAATGCTGGTAGATCTTGCTGACATCACAAAACAAGTTGAAAGCCAAGGGCATGAGGAAAATCAGGAGCTCCTATAGCAAGAGTAGAAGCTATAGCTCCTGCAACAAGAACAAAAGCAAGAGTTCCTGCAGCATGAGAAAGAATAAGAACTTGAGGCCCTGTTGCTAGAACTAGAAGAACATTCAGCACCCCTAGAGTCGGAATTGGCTGAGCAAGAACAAGAACTTGAAGCCCTACAGCTGGTACTCTAGGAAGACCAAGTAAAAGTGTCAGGAATTTTTTTTGTAGGAATACATAGGCCCTCTAATTCTTCAATGCACAAGGTAGATATGAACTTATGGAAAGAAGTGTAGAGGAGGGAAGAAGAATGGAAAGCAGAGAAACGTAGGCTAAAGAGATAAATTCAAAAGAGAGATGAAGAGATTGAGGATAAGAATGAATAAATTGTTGCTTTAAAGAAAAAGGTGGATGACATGGCAGCTTTAGTACCTCGGATATTAGAGTGCAGGGCTCCTTCAAGGGTCTCTGCTTTGTATTTAAAGGAGAAACATCTTTCTTTTAAGCTATCAAGGATTTTTTTAGGTTTGAATCCTTCTATTGAGACCCCTATTGAATTTTTCAATGCTTATCAGATTGCTTCTACTGAAATGAAAAATTTGTCTGAATTTTATTTACATAATTATGCTATGACCTAAGACCATGATTGGAATCCACTGTTGTATGTTGGAGATGTCCAATTAAGGGAATTTATATCTTGGATACATAACGAAGCTAGTTGGGGAAAAAAGTTCAAGACCTATAGGGAAATTAAATCCAACATTCCCCTACCCATTAGGGCTGAATCTAGAAATCCAGGAGACATTTTCAAGGATTGGCACAGAATTCTCTACCGACCAAGTTATGGCAATGGGATCTTGTTTGAAAGAGAGGTGGTTTATAAAGAATATGAGAAGGTAGCAAAAACCATAGGGAAATCTATAATGGGATACCTATCACAAAGGTGGAAAACCCTAACTAATGATTTGAAACAAGTTAAGCCTCATTCCACATAGAACTATACTACAACACTTAAGAGAGTTGATAGATATATACAAATTTGAAGGACAAAGGGACAATTTTGGCTTCCACTAACTTTTCAACCACCTATCCTATTGTGGCCTATGCCAAACTTTATGTACTACTAATATGACATAGCTGTAAAGAAACATAGATGGAGAAGGTTGGATAGATAGCAAGGGTTCTATTGGGATCCTAATTTAGACACAATAGAAACTGATGTAGAATAGCTGATGGTTGCAAATTTTAGGGCATTAACCAAGAAAAAGCACAACTCTCCCTCTGTTGGAGGTTGGGGGAAGTGACGAGTCTAGTTTATGGTCTAATTATTGATAGAGTTTTTTAGCGATTTATTGTCGTTGTAATAGACTTTGATGCTTGGATGTTGACCTTTTTATGATATTTCCTTAAAACCATAGAATTTGGACATGAACTTATTTTCATAATTTTTAATAATATTGACATGCTATACGAACTATATGTGTTAATTTTGCATGTGATTAATGAATGTCTCTTTGAGATAGCTACAGATATGTAGTTGTTGTGTGTACTAATATTGTCATGTAGATATAATTAGATGCTTGCAATTAGGGAAGATTCTGCCAACTGGACATTCACCATACTGGTCAACAAGGTGTTCATTTAATGGAGGGAAGACTCTCGACGACAGAAGGCTCCTCATTTAAATTGAACTAGTAACCACCTTGTAATGGTCTTAATTGTTGTTGAGAAAATATAGGTGTTACTGTTGTTCTAGATTCACATTAAGGAAAACATGCCTAATAGGTTTTGTGCATGTGTATCCTCCTCTCCACTTTCTAACCTTTCCCTAATGTGGCATCCTCTGAATCTGTTGGAGTTGACCACCTTGCTAGGTTCTAGTGGTAGCTTCTATAAATAAGACTTAGATGCTCCTTTTGAGCTTTTAATTAAAGGTTGCTCAATCTGATGATGTACTCACATTCTTAAGTTTTTCAGTAATACAGTTATGTTGCTTGATTGTATTCATGTTTTTCAATGAATGAAATGAAGTTATAAGTTTGTGCATTTGAGTTTACATTATTTTTAGGGGATACTCATCCAAGGGGGCCCGCTTGGTGAGTATTTCATCTCATACCTTAGTTTAGTTTAGTTGTTATTTTATGTTCAGTAATTAGTTAAGAATCTGGCACTATCTATTCTTGCAACCACTAGAATTCCATTATGTGACTGTTCCTATAGCCAAAGTAGATAGAGTAGTTTCCTATTTACTCACTCAAATTTTCATTTTTGTCATGCATTTATGCTTAGTATAATTGTTGGTTGATGCTCAACAATTATGTTATTTCCTTAAAAGCAATTTACTTTCAGAATTGTGTCTTTCTTAGCTATAGGATGAATATGGTTACTTTGGATTCCTAGTACACATACAGTGTTGACCCATTTCAAGTTTGTGTCCCTGGGTTGACAATTTAAATGCACCTTCATGATGATTAAAATAGTTATGTAGGTTAGATGTCCAATCTCTAAATCATAGATGTGAAGGCTTACTTGTTGAATCGTTATAGGAGGCCGACAGTCAAATCCTTGTGTTAGGATCTCTAAACTGTAGTTGGTGAATCGGTTGGTGGGTAAGTGCATGGATTTGTAACACAATTTTGGCTCTTAAGATGCCACTTTTTTTTAAATCAGCAAAATCTGATTTGCATGAGAAAATGAAGATAGTTACGCTCAAAATTTCAAGATGTAGCAAGAACAAACGTTGAAGTGCTCTGAGTCTAGTTTCTAAGCTACTGTTTTTTTTTTAAATTAATGAAGATTAAGGGTCTCAAAAAGGGGGGAAAACAGGTCATGTTTTTATAAAAAAAATAGCATAGCGCCTGAGGGCTCCCCCCTTTTTGATTAACTTTTTTTTAGAATTTAAGAAATCACAACAATGAGAAATTAGCTAACACCATGTAGTTTATCCTCATTCTTTCGGATAATTTTTTTAATGAATATATAATATTTTATGAATTTTCAAAGTCGACACATCCTAAAAAGCTGAAATTTGAGCATGCTCCCCCCTAAATGTTTTGAAAACTAATCAAAAATTGATTTTTTTCATCATGTGTAGAATAGACTAGTTTCAAAAAATGTAATTTGTTTCATATTTCGATGAACGAGTAAAAATCTATCCTAAAAATAGCACACGTTGGTTTTTGACCAAAAATGGACACATTTACAATAGGAGCCATGGATCAAAACCTTAACTAAATTAAAATGAAAAAAGAATTATATATTTAGATAGCTAAGAGAGAGGTTAATGCTATCATGGTTTTTTTATAAACTTGCATTGAAAGACATGCAAATGAGATGGGGAGCACAAAAAAAAATATGTGGAAATTTTGCAAATCCTATCAATTAACACGTCCAAAGCAAGTCATTTGGCGAGCGCCAAATTTGGCGTGCACCAAATGTGATATGTCATTTGGCGAGCACCAAATTTTGTGCTCACCAAATGACCTGCTTTGAACAAAACCTAAATTTCCCCTCTTTGGTTGACAACTTTGATAATGCTTAGAGTGCATAGTTTATGATCGTAGATGGATAGTTGAGGTTTTACCTTTCATATGTTCTCTAACTCGTTACCCTAATTGGATAACTCTTTATCTCTCTGAAGTCTCTCTCTCTTAGGTCTCACTCCCTCCCATGCAACCTAGACTACTCTCTCTCAGTCCAATCACCTCTCTCGGGTCTCTTTCCCTCCTACCTAGGTACCTAAATAAATCTCTCATTTCAACCCCCTTTCTCACTCTCCCTCTCTCTCTCCCCCTTTGGTCTTTTTGTCTCTCACTCCATCTCCCTCTCTTAGGTCATTATCTTTCTCTCTATATCTCTCTCTCTCAAGTCTCTCCCTCCTACCCCCTCTCCCTCTCTTAGGTCTCTCACTCACTCCCTCTATCTCTCTCAAATTCCCTCTCTCTCACTCACTTTATCTCTCTCCCTCTCTCTCTCTCTCAGGAATCTCCATGCCCCCTCTCTCTCACACACACACTCCCTCTCTCTCTCCTCCCTCTCTCCCACTCCCTCCTATCCTACTCTCTCCCACTCTATCCTCTCTCCCTCTCTCTTAGGTCTCTCCC
>CM021105.1:440584925-440611718 GCA_007115665.2 Sequoiadendron giganteum
CTCCCTCTCTCTCCTACTCTCTTAGGTATCTCCCTACCACCCCCTCTCTCCCACTTTGTCTCCCTCCCACCCTCTCTCCCTCTCCCTCTCTCTTAGGTTTCTCCCTCCCACCTCTCTATTTCTCTCTCTTCGTCTGTATGTCTCTCCCTCTCTCTCTACCACTCCCTCTATCTCTCTCCCACTTTGTCTCTCTCCCTCTCTCTCAGGTCTCTCCCTCCCACCCCCTCTCTCTCTCTTAGTCAAGTCCCCCCCTCCTACCCCCTCTCCATCTCACAATCACTCCCTCTATCTCTCTTCCACTCTCTCCCTCTCTCACTCTCTCTATCTCTCTCCCTCTCCCTCTCCCTCTCTCTCAAGTATCTCCCTCCCACCACCTCTCCCTCTATCTCTCAAGTAGAGGGTTTAAGGTTTAGGGATTAAGGGTTAAGGGTAGAGGGTTTAGGGTTTAGGGATTATGATTTATGGTTTAAGGGTAGATGGTGTAGGGTTGAGAGAGAGGGGGGGGGTTGAGGGTAGAGGGTAAAGGGTTAAGGGTAGAGGGTAGAGGGTTTATGGGTTTAGGGTTTAGGGTTTAAGGGTTTAAGTGTTAAGGGTATAGGGTATATGGTTTAAGGGTTTAGGATAGATGGTAGAGGGTTTAAAGGTTAAGGGTATAGGGTACAGGGTTTAGGGTTTAGGGTTTATAGTTTAAGAATTGAGGGTTGAGGGTTGAGGGTTGAGGGTTGAGGGTTTAGGGTTTAAGGGTTGAGGGATTAAGGGTTGAGGGATTAGCGTAGAGATTTTAGCTGGGTTTAAAAGGGTTTAAGGGTTGAGGGTAGAGGGTAGATAGTTTAAGGGTTTAGAGTTTAACCTGGTTAAGGTTTGAGGGTTGAGGGTTTTAGGGTTTAAGGGTTGAGGGTTGAGGGTTGAGGGTAGAGGGTAGAGGGTTTAGGATTTCAGGTTTAGGGTTTATAGTTTAAGGGTAGAGGGTTTAAGGGTTTAGGGTTTAACCTAGTTAAGGGTAGAGGGTTGAGGGTTTAGATTTTAAGGGTTGAGGGTTGAGGGTTGAGGGTTGAGGCCTTAGGGCTTAAGGTTTATGGATTAAGTGTTAAGGGTAGAGTTTTTAGGGCATACGGATTACAATTTATGATTTAAGGGTAGATGGTGTAGGGTTGAGAGAGAGAGGGGGTGTTGAGGGTAGACGGTTAAGGGTAGAGGGTAGAGGGTTTAGGGGTTTAGGGTTTAGGGTTTAAAGATTAAGGGTATAAGGTTTATGGTTTAAGGGTAGAGGTTTTAACGGTTTAGTGTAGATGGTAAAGGGTTTAAGGGTTAAGGGTATAGGGTTTAGGGTTTACAGTTTGAGGGTTGAGGGTTGAGGGTTGAGGGTTTAAGGGTTGAGGGTTGAGGGATTAGTGTAGAGATTTTAGTTGGGTTTAAAAGGGTTTAAGGGTTGAGGGTTGAGGGTAGAGGGTATTGAGTTTAAGGGTTTAGGGTTTAACCTGGTTAAGGGTTGAGTTTTTAGCGTAGAGGGTAGAGGGTTTAGGGTTTAGGGTTTACAGTTTAAGGGTAGAGGGTAGAGGGTTTAAGGGTTTAGGGTTTAACTTGGTTAAGGGTAGAGGGTTCAGAGAGAGAGGGGGGGTTTGAGGGTAGAGGGTTAAGGGTAGAGGGTAGAGGGTAGAGGGTTTAGGGGTTTAGGGTTTAGGGTTCATGGTTTATAATTTAAGGGTAGAGGGTAGAGGGTTAAGGGTAGAGGGTAGAGGGTTTAGGGTTTAAGGGTTTAAGGGTTTAAGGGTTTAGGGTTCAAGGTTTATGGTTTAAGGGTAGAGGGTAGAGGGTAGAGGGTTTAGGGGTTTAGTGTTTAAGGTTTAAGGGTTTAATGGTTTAGGGTTTAAGGGTTGATGGATTCTCTCTCTCTCTCTCTCTCTCTCTCTCTCTCTCTCTCTCTCTTCATCTCTATGTCTCTCCATCTCTCTCTCTCCCACTCCATATCTTTCTATCTCACTCCCTCTATCTCTCTCCCACTATGTCTCTCTCTCTCTCTCTCTAGTCTCTCCCTCCCACCCCCTCTACCTCTTTCTCTCTCTCAAGTATCTTCATCCTACCCCCTCTCCCTCTCTCTCTTTATCAAGTCTCCCCCTCCTACCCCCTCTCCCTCTGACAATCACTCCCTCTATCTCTCTTCCACTCCCTCCCTCTCTCACTCCCTCTATCTCTCTCCCTCTCCCTCCCTCTCCCTCTCTCTCAATTAGATCTCTCTCCCACTCCCTCTCCCTCTCTCTCAAGTCCCTCTCTCTCTCACACCCTCTATCTCTCTCCCACTCTCTCTCCCTCACCTCTCTCTCAAGTCTCTCCCTCCCACCCCCTCTCCCTCCCACTATCACTCTCACCCCCTCTCCCTCTGTTAGGTCTCTCTCTGTCTATCTCACCCACTCTCTCTATCTCTCTCCCACACTCTCTCTCTCTCTCACTCCCTCTATCTCCCTCCCTCTCCAAAGCATTATTTGGATACCAATCAAACCCAATTTTTTGCTGATTTTATATAGAAGTTTCCTGAAATTAAAATATGTCAAAGGTATTTTAAAATGCTAAAGCCTTTTTCTATCAAAATAATCACACATGCACTACTTGTTGTTGTAGGGTTCATATTGATTTTTCTAACCATTATGATGTTTATCGACGTATATGTGTAGATGTGCATACTAACAATGTTTTGCAGGAATGTAACATAATGCCTCCACCTAAATTGTCAAGGAAAATTTTATCTTCCATTTTATGTGAAAGAGAGGATGGTCAAATTTTTTACAAGAATTCATGTTTGGATGGCACATGTGATCATTCTGGTGGCATGCAACATTTACTAATTTTCCAACACATGGCTAGTACACACACAATTGGAGGAAAAATTATGGAATTTGGCAAATATAATACAGTGGCATACAGTCTAAAAGATGGGAAAGAAGCAAAAAAGTGTGAATTGGTCAGTGATAGGATTCTAGTGTATCAGTTTATGGGAATTTTTTGTGATCGGGTGGTCTATGAGTATGTAAGGCATACACACACAGCACAATGGTTGGACTCACAGTTCAAGTTATGCAATGACACATTTCCTCTTTGTACCATCATTTCGGTTGTCGACTTCATTGAGAACTACACACTACAACCACATAACGAGGTGCAATCATAGTACTACAACTCCACACAAGTAATTGCTATATTTGTGCATATAGAATTCATTCATGCAAATGATAGTACAAAGGAAAATGGGAAAGTATTGAGGGAGTATCACTTTTACATCAGTGATGATTGCACACATTCTACTGAGTTTGTGCAAGGTTGCTTTCAGATGTTCAATGTTGATCTCGCTAGTAGGGGTATATCATTTAGTCAGCATATCATATGGTCAGATAATTGTACATTGCAATTCAAGAATGCCAAAAAAATTTACTGGTTGATTAGGATGCATAGGATCAATGGTGTTCAACATATTTGGAACTTCTGAGAGGTCGAGCATGGAAAGAGGGAGCATGATGGAGCATTTGCATGTATCAAAAGAGCCCTAGCATGTGAAGAGTTAAAGTACACAAATAGTGTAAAGTTGATAGATGCAAGATCAATTGTCCAGTGGTGCAATGGTGCAATGGGTATAGGCAGTGAAGGTAATTCTTTAGTTCATAGATTTTTTCATTTAGTAGATTATACTAACATTGCAAAATATGAGGATTGTTTTACACTAACAAGATCAATTGAGCTACACTCTTTTAGAAGCTCCAATGCAGGTACATTAACTATCCATACATAGAAGATGGCGTTCTTTTGTTCTACATGTACACTTCAAGCATGGAGTGATTACAAGTCAACAAAGTGGGTTGACGAATGGTCTATAAGAAGTCTAACCCCATTTAAAACTTATCAACTCCCGAAAACTCTAAAAATCATGGAGATGAAATCATCCATTGACTTTGATCATGTTTTAGACCTACTAGAACTAGGAAATATATCTTACTTATAGGATTTATTATGATGTTCAATAAATACATCTAACAAGATTAACATATAAATGTAGGGCACGTTTATGCGGTGATTGTAGATGAATACAATGAAGAGGGTACATATTATTACATGTGTCATTGTATCAAGGCCAAAAAGAAATTGGAGGCCCCAGTTATAGATGGAGAAAACATAGAATATCCTACAGGTTCGGAGGTTGTTATTGGATCATGGCTTCAAAGGTACCCAATTAAGAATTTTGTATTTTGGTTGTTTGAGGAATTTGACATGCATCGGGAGATTCTTCACTACTTGAACCTTGTCATCACCACCAATGTTCATTTGATCAACTATAAGGGTAGACCTGCGAACAAGAACTTGTGGAAAGTATGTGAGTCTGACCACGAGGCAATACTTGACACAATAAAGAGTAGAGAAGATCCGGATGGTTCCTTGGATTGATTTGTAAGTATGCACATTGAATTTTTAAATTCATGTTATTGATCATTGTTTTCTTTCAAGTGTTTAAGTTTTATTCCATAAGGGTTTGTAAAATTACATTAATGTAGATATACAAAATGATGGTTATATGTTGCTCTCTATTGACCACCTTTAATTTGGTATTATGATCAATAATAGGGAAGTTAACCAATTACAAATACAAGTTCATCCAACTCAAACCAACATTTCTCCCTAACAACTCTTTCTCATCAACTCTTCACTATTTCAACCTAGTTTCCTTATGCGTGTCCAAACACCAAAACTAGGGCATAACTATTGACCCTATTAAAAAAAACACAAACCATTTAGGGTTTCAGATACCCATTACACTCATTCCAAACATATATCAAATGGGAATATCACTCTTTTGGACCAACACCTTGCAATCAAGCTTTTTCACCATTTTAGACCCCCAAAGAGGTCACTTTTCCAAAGGACCTATACCTTAAAATTTCCTTTTCACCCAAATTTCAATTGGGCAGCACTCACCAGCCAACAAAACCCCAAATTCCACAATTACTTTGTAGAGACACATTTCCCAAACCATCCTACCATGATACCCTCATTTCTTGCTCTTTACATGGGGGTTTATTGAAAAACAATCTTCCAGGGCTTTCCTAACCCAACCAATACCTCCAACACTTCATAAAAGACCTGAAAAAACTCAAAAGGATAGAGGATATTTGCTGCCCCCAAGTTTCCTATCACTTTCCCACTCAAACCACTCAATTTCACCCAAATTAGGTCACTTTTTCAAAGGGACTCTACTTTAAGCTTTCCCTTTCACTCAAAATTCAATTGGGTAGCCTTCTACATGTGTTCAAACCAAAGAATCCACCATTTACCCTCAAACAATCATTCACCCAAGCATCAAATCACAAAACCCTCCTTTTACACACTTTACTATCTCAAAACCTCACTATTTCACTTCAAAAACACAAATTTTCACTCTAGGGCTTCATGTCCAATAGAACACTTGACCTCCCTTGCACAAATTCTACATTCTCACACTAGTTTATTGATGTTGCAGATCCATTCCTCAAGTTACAGTGGCCATAATGAGAGGAATGGGTCAGTTTACCATATTAAATGACTTCCAAACCTTATTTGACAACATCTTGACTCATTCATCCTAACTAGACTCCACTCAAAAAATGGAGGACAATGTGCTTTGCACCATATTCTCTATTAGTGTTTGATGTCATATGCATTTATGACTGTCATTGATCCTTTTTTTATTGTAGGTAATACTGAAGTTTGTCAAATTTTAAGAAAAGAACATCAGTTGGTGGTGCAAGTGTTTAGTGGTATGAGAAACATCAGTTGTTGGTGCATTTTCTGGTTGTCAATCTTCTCTTTCTTTTCCATTTCGTAGATTTCTCAGATTCTTATATGCTACATGTTTTATGTTAATTATGTCAGTGATATATTTGAAATTTATACATAGGATCATCAAGAGATGAGGAAGTAGCAAAAGATGGGCCACATCACCATTGTAGGACCTTCAAATGACCTCATTATCTAGCATGCATGAAGGTGATAGTAGGTCTCATCAGGTGTATGACTGACATTATTTATTTATTTCTCTTTTAATGATTTTTATGTGATTCCATGTCTAAGATTGATAGGCTTTTGCAGGTTTTTTGTGGACCAATTCCTATGAGATTACACAACCACGGAGAGGCTACTACCCATATATTTCCTAGGGAGCGGGGGATGTACATATTTTGAAGCATTTTGGAATGCAAATAACTGGGCCAGCTGAGGTGGATTGGAGAAAAGAAACTGGGCAGCAACTCCTTTTGTTTCTTCTTGTATAATATATTTCATGATCAAAGCTGCAAATGGGAAGATTATTTCCATGCATGTATTGCTACAAGTATTGACAAATGGGAATATTTTCAATATTTTCTTCCATCACTATTTTAATATTTGTCATTCACTTAGTGTATTTTTTGATATACAAAAATTATGAGAAATCAATACATGCAAATGTGTATATTCCTTAATATATGCCTCAATTAAATGTGCATATTACATTTAAAATTAGATGCAATGCTTCATGGTTTAAATTTAAAGTTGTCTTCAAGGAAAAGCATGTGGATTTATGACAAAGAATGAAATAATGTCTAATATAATTGTAGAAAAGAATATTTTATTGCCCCTACCTTGTCAATCCTACCGAATTGGCAAGCTAGTGAGCTCACTGGCTTGCCAATTCCATAGGGTTGACAAGGTAGGGGCAGTGTATGCCTCATATAAATTGATGCAACCTAGGTCATCTCTAACATACCTTAATTCCACCTAAGACTCCTTTAGAGAAACTTGCTAAAAACTTGAAAACAACATTGTCCAAGGCCTCAATTAGGCCAAATTTACAAAGAGAATGTGTTTTAAATTTTTCCTTTCACCCAAAACCTAATTGGAAAGCACTCACCTACCAGAGGAAACACCTAATCCACAAATTTTAGGGCAAGATAGGCCCTGCAACACCCTAAACACTACAGCCCTCACATTTCACAATATACCCTAGGGCTTATTGAAAAACTATGCTCCACACCTTCTTAGACCTCAAAACCAATTCAAAAACTTTAGAATAACCTTGCACATGCTTAAAAGAACAAGAAAAATGACTTCCCTCAAACATTTCCCACTTTTACCCTCTCTAACCTCACTTTTTCATGTAAAAACACCCCAAATGCCACCTAGGACATCACCAAAAATCAGTATTT
Organism: Sequoiadendron giganteum; assembly: GCA_007115665.2. Lineage (NCBI taxonomy): Eukaryota > Viridiplantae > Streptophyta > Pinopsida > Cupressales > Cupressaceae > Sequoiadendron > Sequoiadendron giganteum. The sequence goes on from CM021105.1 coordinate 440,592,125, forward strand.
GAACCTCCCCTACTCAAGAAAAAATGAAAACATGTTTATATCTCTCAACTAAGACTATCCACCTAGTTACAAAATCATACAGTGGGTGGAAGGCTTAAAACACCATTTTAAAGGCACTCAAACCCTTGAAACAAGGCTCACAGACCGACCTCCAATAAAATGCCTATTAAATACACAAAATTGAATGAAATTTCTTGAAACCAAGATTGTGAAATAGTTAAATCTACTGCCCACTGGTTTCGATTAAGAAGTAAGCACAACCACCCTATACGGAACCATATAGTACCAATAAACTTTAAAAAAATTGGAATAACTCAGAAAATGGCATGGGAATAACAAGATTTTATTGTTTTTCTTTCCAGCTTGGTTTCTCCAACCTCAAACTCAAACATAAGAATCCTTTAAAAACATTAAAACACCAACTACCATCCTACAACTGACTCCAACCAATTTTCAAACTCGTTATGGTCGTTGGAGTACAAAATTGCACTTTTTTACATATTCTTGTTGACAACATTTTTGCTCATTTTGCATTATTTTGCAATTTGACCCTCCTAGACTCCTAAAACATTATATATGGTCTACATAGACCTTATTGAATTCAAAAAACATGACCTCACACTAGAAAAAATGACATTCAACCTATCTTGACAACTTTTATCAAACTTCACAATATTTTTACTATTATTTGCAACTTCCACAAAATGGAAACATAAGACCTTAAAAAATCACTAGTTACATTTGAATGGTCATAATGGAACTTATTGGACTCAAAACACCCAAACAACCTTGACTCATTTGGAGTATGATGCTTTGGCAAGCTGAGAAAGGTGTGGGAATAGGACTTTCAATAAACCCTCTCTAAATTTGCTAAATATGAAGGTTTTGTGAAAAGTGCACTCTATGAGTGGTTCCTTGGCTAAAGGTTGTAGATTTGGTGGTTTTAGAGGGTGGTTAATGAATTTCCACAATAATCTCACTCATTTTTTTCTATCTCGAAGGTCTTTTCCCGTGGTGGTGAATTATCGCTTGGGGAAAAAGTTATCAAATGCAAGTAGTTGAAAGTTACAAAGTGGTGCAACTTTCATTCTGCAACTTGTGTGACCAAATGGACTGCTCCAACGCATCCAAGTGGGTACGCTTATGCTAGGCATGGTCCTCTCTTGCACTAAAACACACGGAATTGCTCTGCGCTACGTTTAACCGGTAGAATCCCTTAAGAGTCCAAAGTGCAAAATGGTTGTGAACTTCAGCATGCTTGTATTTGGACACCGTGACACTTATAAACTTCTTGTATGATCCTATGGGATCATGTTGGGCCCCTCTACAATAACCTCTCTCAGTTTTTACTATCTCAGAGGCATTTTCCCATGGTTGCGAATTCTCACTCGGGGAAAAAGTTGTCAAATGCAAGTAGTTGAAAGTTGCAAAGAGGTGCAACTTTCATTCTGCAAATCGTGTGACCAAATGGACTATTCCGATGCATCTAGTTGGGTACGTTTATGCTATGCATGGTCCTCTTTCACAATGAAACATGTGGAATTGCTCTAAGCAACGTTCAACCGGCAAAATCCCTTAAGAGTCCAAAGTACACAATGGCTACAAACTTCAACATGCTCATATTCGGACACCGTGACGCTTAGAAATTTCTCGTCTCAGTCTATGGGATCATGTTGGGCCCCTCTACAATAAATTCTCTCAATTTTCTCTATCTCAGAGGCCTTTTCCCATGGTGGAAAATTCTTTCTTGGGGAAAAAGTTATCAAATGCAAGTAGTTGAAAGTTGCAAACTGGTGCAACTTTCGTTCTGCAACTTGTGTGACTAAATAGACTATTTTGACACATCTAGGTGGGTACTTTTACACTAGGAATGGTCCTCTTTTGCACTGAAACACGCGGAATCGCTCTGAGCTATGTTCAACCGGAAGAATCCCTTAAGAGTCCAAAGTGCAAAATGGTTACAAACTTCAACATGCTTGTATTCGGACACCGTGATGCTTATAAACTTATCGCCTGAGCCTATGGGATCATGTTGGTCCCCTCTACAATAACCTCTCTCAATTTTTTCTATCTCGGAGGCCTTTTCTCGTGGTGGTGAATTCTCACTTGGGGAAAAAGTTGTCAAATGCAAGTAGTTGAAAGTTGCAAAGTGGTGCAACTTTCATTTTGAAAATTGTGTGACCAAACAGACTATTCTGACGCATTTGGATGGGTACGTTTATGTTAGGAATGGTCCTCTTTTTCACTAAAACACATGGAATAGCTATGAACTACGTTCAACCGACAAAATCCCTTAAGAGTCCAAAGTGCAAAATGGTCGTGAACTTCAACATGCCCGTGTTCAGACACCATGATGCTTAGAAACTTCTCATCTAAGCATATGGTATCACATTGGGCCCCTCTATAATAACCTCTCTCAGTTTTTTCTATCTTGGAGGCCTTTTCCTGTCGTGGTGAATTCTCGCTTCCGGAAAAAGTTGTCAAATGCAAGTAGTTGAAAGTTGCAAAGTGGTACAAATTTTGTTCTGCAACTCGTGTGACTAAACAAACTCTTCTGACTCTTCCGGGTGGGTATTTTTATGCTAGGAATAGTCCTCTTTCACACTGAAACACACGGAATTTCTCCAAGCATTCAACCGACATAATCCCTTAAGAGTCCAAAGTGTAAAATGGCTATGAACTTCAGCATGCTTGTATTCAAACACCGTAATGCTTAGAAACTTCTTGTCTAAGCCTATGGAATCAAATTGGGCCCTTCTATAATAACCTCTCTCGGTTTTTTTTATTTCAAAGGCCTTTTCCTGTGGTGGTGAATTCTCACTTGGGGAAAAAGTTGTCAAATGCAAGTAGTTGAAAGTTGCAAAGTGGTGCAACTTTCGTTCTGCAACTCGTGTGACCAAACGGATTGTTCTGATGCATCCGAGTGGGTACATTTACTCTAAGCATGGTCCCCTTTTGCATTGAAACACGTGGAATTGCTTTGAGCTATGTTCAACCGGCAGAATCCCTTAAGAGTCCAAAGTGCAAAATGGCTGTGAACTTCAGGATGCTCGTATTCAGATACCATGAAGCTTAGAAACTTCTCTTCTGAGCCTATGGGATCATGTCGGGCCCCTCTACAATAATCTCTCTTTGTTTTTTCTATCTCGGATATCTTTTCCTGTGGTGGCGAATTCTCACTTGGGGAAAAAGTTATCAAATTCAAGTAGTGTAAAGTTGCAAAGTGGTGCAACTTTCGTTCTACAACTCATGTGACCAAACAGATAGTTTTGACATGTTCAGGTGGGTACGTTAATTCTAGGCATGGTCCTCTTTTGCATGGAAACATGCAGAATCACTTCGAACTATGTTCAACTGGCAGAATCCCTTAAGAGTCCAAAGTACGTTTACACTAGTGCAAAATGACTATGAACTTCAACATGCTCATATTTGGGCACCATGACACTTAGAAACTTATCATCTAATCTTATGGGATCATGTTGGGCCCCTCTACAATAACCTCTCTTAGTTTTTTCTATCTCAGAGGCCTTTTCCCGTGGTGATGAATTCTCATTTGGGGAAAATGTTGTCAAATGCAAGTAATTGAAAATTGGAAAGTGGTGCAAATTTTTTTTTTGCAACTCGTGTGACCAAACAAATTGTTCTGATGCATTTGGGTTGGTATGTTTATTCTAGGCATGGTCCTCTTTTGCACTGAAACACGCGGAATCGCTTCGAGGTATGTTCAACCGATAGAATCCCTTAAGAGTCCAAAGTGCAAAATGGCTTTGAACTTCAACATGCTTGTATTCAGACACCGTGATGCTTAGAAACTTATCATCTAAGCTTATGGAATCATGTTGGGCCCCTCTACAATAACCTTTCTCAGTTTTTTCTATCTCGGAGGCCTTTTCCCGTGGTGGCGAATTCTCGCTTGAGGAAAAAGTTGTCAAATGCAAGTAGTTGAAAGTTGCAAAGTGGTGCAACTTTCATTCTGCAACTCGTGTGACCAAACGAACTATTATGATACATCCGAGTGGGTACGTTTACGCTAGGAATGGTCCTCTTTTGCACTAAAACATGTGGAATCACCCCGAGCTATGTTCAATCGGCAGAATCCCTTAAGATTCCAAAATGCAAAATGGTTGTGAACTTCAGTATGCTCATATTCGGACACTGTGATGTTTAGAAACTTCTTGTCTAAGAATATGGGATCATGTTGGGCCCCTCTATAATAACCTCTCTCAGTTTTCACTATCTCAGAGGATTTTTCCCATGGTAGCAAATTCTCGCTTGGGGAAAAAGTTGTCAAATGCAAGTAGTTGAGTGTGTAGAAATGACTTTTTAGCCATTCCACCCATTGTATCCTATTGTAGCTCAGTGGAATGGCATAATTAGGGGTACAAAAACATATTTTCATGGTTTCTAGAGTAGGAGAGGTGAGTTGAGTGGTTTGGTGTGATGCCCTAGTTGGCAATTTGATGAGTTTTGGTGAAATTCAGTGGTTTAAGAGTGGAAATGGTTGAAATCCTTTGGGGCAGTAGTTTGTGAGGGAATTTTAAGCATGTGTGGGTTCTTTTAAGCATGTTTGATGCATTTTCAAGGTGTTATGAGTTGTGGGAATAGGATTTTCAATAAACCCACCCTAAACTTGCTAAAAATGAGGGTTTTGTAAAAGTGGGCTTAAAGGAGCGGTTCTCAGGTTAAAGATTATCGATTTGGAGGTTTTTTGGTCCCATGGTGATGGAATGCCATGACAAGCACATTGAGACCACATTTATTTGATGCATTTTTTTGAACTGTTCAATGCATTGTCTATGTTATTGCTTATTATTATGCTTTGATAGATTTTTTCCAAGCATCCATCTAGCTTGTTTGGAAGCACCTGTTTTAGGATTTTAGCCATAGTAGCAAGGCAACAAACTATTTGATAAAATGCTTTGGTAAACATGTACGAAAAATGTGGTAGCATAGACAAGGCAATGAATTGTTTGAAAAAATGTCTCAAAGAAATGTGGTCTCATGGTGATGGAATGCCATGACAATCCATAGCAATTTGCTTGTCATGGCATTCCATCACCATGAGACCACATTTCTTTGAAGCATTTTTTTCAAGCAGTTTATTGCCTTTCTATGCTATTTCTTACTATTATGCTTTGCTAGATTTTTTCCAAGCATCCATAGCTTGTTCGAAAGCACATGTTTTAGGGTTTTATCTATAGCAGCAAGGCAATTAACTGTTTGATATAATGCTTTGATAGACATGTATAAAAAATGTGGTAGCATAGAAAAGGCAGTGAACTCTTTGAAAAAATGCCTCAAAAAAATGAGGTCTCATGGTGATGGAATGCCATGAAAATCAAAAGCAATTTGATTGTCACGACATTCTGTCACCATGAGACCACATTTATTTGAGGCATCTTTTCAAATAGTTAACTTCCTTGTCTATGGCTTGTCATGGAATTCCATCACCACATTTATTTGATGCATTTTTTCAAACAGTTCACTGCCTTGTCTATGTTATTGATTACTATTATGCTTTTGATATATTTTTTTGAAGCATCCATAGCTTGTTTGAAAGCACTTGTTTTGGGATTTTAGCCATAGCAACAAGGTAGTGAACTGTTTGACAAGATTCTTTGGTAGACATGTATGAAAAATGTGGTAACATAGACAAGGCAGTGAACTATGTGAAAAAATACCTCAAAGAAATTTGGTCTCATAGAATGCCATAATAAGAAAATGCAATTGGAAGCTACTCCTAGTTATTAGTTATGCAATGTGAAGAAATTTCTTAACTTCTTAGGTTGAATTTGTACAAACTATATTGTAATTAAAATTTTGTCATCTATCAACATCTAGTTATTAGTTATGCAAAGTGAAGTAATGCTTTGACTTTGAAAGATGTGCAATGCAATGTAATCAACGATATGAATATAAACTACAAAAATCTATTTTTTACAATTCATTAGTTAAAATCTTTATTTTATTTGCTCTATATATCTCTATATGCTATGGAAATACCTTTCAATTTCAAAAAAAGAATTTTTTATCTCTTGTTCTATAATTTTTTATGTTTTTTACAATGTGATTTTTTCCTATTTTTTTCAAAAACTCTTATACTTTTGGTTTGTCAAATTTTCCCCAAAAGATTTTTGTTGCTATGCATTGGAAGCATGAAGTATACACATGAATACATGTAATATAGGTGAAGTATACATGTGAATAAGTGAAGCATACATGTGAATAAGTGAGGCACAAGTAATTGAAGCATTCCAAAGGATACAAACCACCAAGAATGGAGCTTATTTAAACAATACGCTTTAGATGGGGCTTATTGAGAAATCAACAATAATTAATTAAGCATTAGATGTAAAAAAAATCCATGCCTACAACATTCAAGCATACAATTTGCATGGTACACATGATAACATCATTCAAGAATGGCAGTAGCAAAATAAGATTTTCTTTAATCAAAAAGCCAAAAGGCTATACAATGATATATTGATAAAAGTATATATAATATATCCAAAAAAACCATACAAGGTTAGTACAAAGGAGCCATATGGACATAAAATGTCACATATATATTGATAGTACAAAATATATGTTCCAAAATGCCACATAGGCATACAAAAAACAACCCTAATACATAGTCATTTCCCTCTAGGAGAAGGAAATAGATCTCGTGCTGCCTTCGAAATTCGGCTGGATGGAATGACTGTTGCTTCTCTTGTCTTTCGAACACGCTCGCTAGTCCTCCTCTCTTCACTTTGGACCTTCAACTGATACGATAAAAAGTAAAGATATTAATACATAGAAATTGAATTGTGGAATGGCATATAACAAAATATATAATCACTTACCGCATACATATAGTCATCATGCACATTTATAGCATCACCATGCCCACGATTTGGAGTGACAACCACATGTAGCAACCATCAAGATAGAAATTAAACTACATAAAAGTATCATGAAAATTTTCTATAATAGACCATAAAAGCTCAAATATAATGTAAAATCGAATAATATATTGCATACCTCTCTCAATGGATCAAAATTGGCTATTGCTACAGCAACTCCATGGTCCATCATGCCACCAACATCACCAGGGTTGTCTGATGTCAACAACTACAAATGAAAATATCTTAGGTATCAATATAAAGACCAAGAGGGGATAATGGAACATAATGTGAAATAAGAGAGGGTAATGGGATGGGAATAGAAGGGATTAATGGAACATAGGATGGACTAATATAGATTGATGGGATGGGCTAGGATGGGATAAAAAAATATAGGGTAGAAAATTAGAGGTTAATGGGATGCGATTACTAGGGAATAATGCGACATAGGGTGAATTAGGAGGTGTCTAGGGTTTCACTATAGTACACAAAGTGTGAACTTGACCTGTGTGTAGCAATAATAGAGAAGAGTTATCTAGGATGAAATGTGGATATAGATGGTATAAGATAGGATGATATAAAGGAACATAGGGTGGAACATAGGGGATCATGGAACATCTAGGGTGAAATAATAATGGTTATAATAAGATGGGAGTAGAAGGACATAATGACACATAGCATGGACTAGAAGATATTAGTGGGATGGGCTAGGAGGGGATCATGGAAAATAGGGTGAACTATTAAATGTTAATGGTATGGGATTAGGAAGGAATAAAGTAACAAAAAGTGAATTAGGAGAAGATAATGTGACATGGTCAAGGAATACAAATGCAATGTTTGTGTTTCTCATCAATTTTTTATATTTGTATATACGCAAAATTACGAAAAAACTAGCTAACATTGTTTTACAACACCATTAATGAATAAAGGCTACCTGAGTGTAAGTTGTTTAAGGAAATGAATTGCGAGGTGTGGAGGAATAAGGTGCACTGGGAAACTATTTGAAATCCAATGCATGTTATGAGACAAACATTCAAATATAACATTCAACTGTTCAAATGCAATAATATCTTTAATACTAGTTTCATACCTGTGGAATCATCATCGAGAATGTATAAGGGTCTGTAGGAATGGAGCATGCCTCATGAATAGTTCGACCCTAAAATTTCATCATATCGAAATTCTACTAATTTAGTTATTCTTAAATTTTAAAATATAATTTAATAAACAACATTAAATGAACTTGCTAACTTTTACCTAAGTGTCAATGTCGAATGTATCATTCAGCAAATCATCTATGAAATCCATCACCTCTGCAATTGATGTAGGTTGTGTAGCTGCATCACGATCACTCCAATAATCGTGTGTGCAAATAGCACCACAAGTGCCACAATGGTGGGGTGGATCTCAGGACCTACACATCTCCTCCACACCAGGCTCTACTAGAGGACTCACACACTATAAAATGGTTTGGGTGAGTGAGTGAATTGACTTCAACGTGTCCACCTCTACACTGTCCTTAACAATGGAAGGAACGGTGACATGCTCCACCATCGATTTGGCCAAGGGTCTTGGTGCCAACTATGGATTATGTCGAGCAGCAGTTCTATCATGTGTGGAACCCCCACCTCTACCCTGAAAGAATAAGATGTCAAAATAGTTTGGCATTTTATTAAGGACAAACTCACAATAGAGTTTCCTCAAAAATTATTGTGGCACCTCATCGTTATTGCATGGAGGTTGGTCAAATACCATCCACCACTACTCCCAATATTTATTTTTAATTAACTCATGGTGGCACCAATGGATGGGGAACCTCCTGCATGCATGAGATAAAGGTTCATTGGTCCTCGGGTCTATAAATAGGGCACACAAGTCAGCTTTGTTGTTTTTTTTATTTTTTGACATCTACATATGACAAACCACTAGCATAAAATTGTCTCATCCCATTCCTCTTATTTGAAAAAATTTATTTTCTCGCTCATTTATCCTACATGAGTTACAATTGACTTCAATGATTCAACAATCCCTCTCCTATAAGGGTGGGTTTCGACATGCTCGGTTAATCTTCCAATTAATTTTTTAATGTCTCTTTTATTGTTTTCAATTTGATTTTGAATATTTTCTTGTGTTCCTTGAGGATGCCTATGAATTGATGGAGGGGTTTCAGGTTGTTCTTGTATAGGAGCCTCTTCATGAGGGGGTGATTGTGAATTCTCAATGTTTCGAGGTGGAGATTCATTCCCTGAGAATTAGAACAAAGTTTTATTATAAAAACCTATTTAAATTTTCATTCTAAATCAAATTTGAAATAAATAGAATAAAAATACATACCTCTTTGCAATATTTGACCTCTCCGATGTGTTCACGACATCCTCATGAAAAATAGCAAGCTAAGGATGCAAACAATGGATGATATTTCACGAGCGTGAGTTGTAGACCTCAAATCCTCCAAGTCAAGCCATAGGTTGAAGAGAAATGAGGGTTTGAAAGATCTTGTTTGGATTTTATTTAACTTTTTAATTTGGTGCACGCCAAATTTGGCATGCGCCAGATGGCTTATTTCAACCTTTTTTATGAATTTTTTCAATTTGGCACCAAAATTGTGTCACAAATTGGTGCACTTACCCTGGTATCACTATCTTAGTTTTATCTTGGGTTCACTGTGAAGAGTCAAATGGTATTTGTACTGCATAGTTGCATGTGTGTATCGCTGCACTCTCCTCATGTGATATCCATCCCTTTATGCAATGTGAATCGATGCTTTTAAAGTCTTGTGTTTGAGCATCCTTATCAGCATGGCCTTGTAGGCCTTGTTGTCTTTCTTTTAATAGCGCATATGTTAGATTGTTCATGCTTATGTTAGTTTTATCAGCGCTTATGTTATTTTTGTCAACACTTAAGGTCTTTCTTTTTCCAACACATATGATACTTCCTTTTTGCACATGCATTATTTATTATATCTCAACAACTTAAATGCATTGTGTTGTATGTAAATATATATACATATACGAGTAAATGTAATTATATTTATATGTATTTACTTGTAATTGTATTTACTGTTGTATTTATAGATTCTTTATAATGGTGTTATATATATATATATACACTTGTGAATGTATTTTAAGTGATATTTATATATTCCTTATAATTGTATACATGTTAATGTGTTGATTATAATGCGATATGTATAGAGGAAATAATGTATTCTTAATTATTTGAATGATAATATATTTGTTTTAAATTTAATTTAGTGAAGATTAGATAGAAAAAATCTGATTTTTACAAGTAAAAGAATTAGTTAGTTAATGGAAGAAAGTAAGATTTCCTTATAAAATTGTCCTACAAATGCCAATTATGCCTTTAAGCGAGTCATTTTTTATGTAATGAAAGTGTTAATCAGGTGTTATTGTCGGTGTTCTTGACCTTGTGTGTAATTTAGATATTAGCTTATTGTTTGTCTCAAATTTTGGGTTTGGGATAATATGTTCTTACTATGTGTTTTGGAGGGGGAGACCATTCTTACTTCATTTCCTTGCTCCATAGTTAACACTTGTGCGAGATGATTCATGCCTCACCTTAGGGTATGATCACATGTTTATAGTTTCTATGTTTAGTGGTTCACCCTATTGTTTATGATGGGTTCATGTTGTAGAAAGGGGAGTGGCTCTCAGTGGAGGTCGATGCACAAAGTGGCATCAAGGACAACCCATGTGAGATTTTCCTAATCAAGTGAGAACATAATAAACTATTTAGAGGGTTGGGTAGAGATTCACTTAATAAAGATAATTGGATGCCTCTTCAACACCGTTAGCACTCATTCAGGCTAAGGACAAAAAGAGAAGGCATGGTCGGTAAGACCAATATCCTTGTCACTATGAAAGGATAATTGGTCTTGCATGTGTAAACCTATGGGACTGGCGTCGAATGTATGGCTGTCTGGAAAACCAAAGATGGGGTCTGGCATCAAGTAAAGGACTGTCAGTACAACCCATGTTGAACCATGCGATGACACTCTCATGTACTACAACCTTGTTATGTCATGATGGGCTTTTCATATGATGTTTATGTGTATCTCTCGCTAGTGTTGCACTATCGTGTGGTGCTTATTGTACCGATGTGGGTATTCTATTATCCTTGTTGTGTTGTGATTGTCACCTTGTTGTTCCTTTTGTGGTGGGATCATTTTGCTATCTCCTTGCATGGGGATGGACCTTAGGGTTTCACATGGTTGGGTGGGAAATGCCTTGTTATCCATTAGGTTTCCTCTCCTGTTTGTGTTTGTGATGAATTCTTCTGGATTGAAGACCTTTGCAGTTTTCCTGTTCGTGTGGATCATTACTCTTGTTCTTGTTTTATATTATGATTTGATGTATCTTCATTGTATATACTTATGTACTCTCCTACTTCTATTCTTGGATAACTGCTACTCTGGATGTAATCATGACTCATTATAACTTCTTGTAAAATTTCTCTATTATATTTGAACAAGTTATTGACATTGAATTGAATGGATTTTATAGAGAATTCATTATGATGATTAACATCACTTTGATATTAGCATGTTATGATATATGTTTTAATTCAAGAAAGCATCATGGTTAGTGTATCTGAAGAGCCTCTTGAATAGCATGAAGTACTCCAGATTTGATATCTTGGGGAGTGAATTCTTGGTGTTTCATTATCTTAAGAAGTCACTACTCAAGATATCTTATCTTGAGATACAGATATATTTTATTTGGTACTAGAGGTGATTTGTGTTGTTAATCTTGGACTTGTGTAGATTTGAACATGGTTATCATTCTTATGATATACATACTCTTGTTTACTTAATGATAGAATTCTCATTGACTATCATCTATGATAGATGAATTGATGTTCTTGTTATTTGTTATCTTTGTTATGATATTTAACTTAATATTATGGATTCTTTATTGTGAAATATGTTTATGGGAAGCTTAGTAATGTAGTCATGGGCCTTAGAGGAATTAGTTTAGACCTGTGTGAAGTGTTACAATTGCCAAAAAAAATTGTACCATTTTTATGTATAGTTGTGTGTTGTCCTCTAGGGTCCTATGGCGGGGCATTACATGTCTTAAGGGGATGTCTTAAGTGGTCCTAATATGATGTCTTTATTCGTTATCTTTGTTATGATATTTAACTTAATATTATGGACTCTTTATTGTGAAATTTGTTTATGGGAAGCTTAGTAACATAGTCATGGGCCTTAGAGGACTTAGTTTATACCTGTGTCAAGTGTTACAATTGCCAGAAAAAAAATTGTACCATTTTTATGTGTAGTTGCATGTTGTCCTCTAGGATCCTGTGGTGGGGTGTTACATGTCTTAAGGGGATGTCTTAAGGGGTCCTAAAAAGACATCTCAAACTCGTGCCCAGAATGTAGTAGGTCTTCACACCACATGATATCAAAAAGGCACAAGCAATATCAATGAAATCATCAAAACATACATATTTTAATTTATATAAAACTATCTATAAGTACACAACTCAAGTACCTGTATTTAAAAGTATTCCACACATGAGTGTACGTTGAATCTAAGCATCCTCTCCTTTTTGTTTCAAAGTATGAGATCAATGCGATGATGACTTAAGGATACAAAAAAATATAATAAATCAATTTTAACTATTAATGTACAAGCACTATCAATATATAATCAAAACATGTATTTTAATATAATTTAACTAATAATTACCTATTTTTACCAAGTATTCCATGTTGTCTAGGTTGAATCTGCATGGACTCTCCTTTTTTTTATTATGGCTTAAGGATCTATAAAAGGAAAATTTAAATCAATTTCAACTAATAACACACTTGAGCAATATGAAAACATGCATTTTATCTATTTAAAAGGAAAATATAAAACTAAAACTATATTTACCTGTATTTACTTATTCCATTGTACCATCTGCATCCCCTCTTTTTTGCAACGCATCTATTATTGTCTCATGCTCTTCAATAGAAATTGTCCATAGTACTTTATTTTTAGGTCTTCCACGATATCAATCTAGTTTTATATTTTTAGCCACCACCAAATGTGAATAGTGTATAATCCTTTTGTGTTTCATAATCTTCAAATGTAGGTAGACCATTCTTCCTTATCAAGTATTTTTATAGCCAAGTTCCAACAACCACCATCGATCCTATTTGAAAATATGAAAACCATCATCAAATAAGCTCTCAAAATTTTCTTAAGGGGACCAAAGACTTGTTCTAAGAATTTCCTTAAGGCCCGATCAAATACTTGTTATCAAAATTTGCTTAAGGGTATGTCTTAAGGGGATCACCACACCTGTTGGATAATGATAGCCATCATCATCTTCTCGATGTGCTATTAACTTATGTTTAGTCTCCAAAGAATGAGCCAACCAATATTTTGTTTCATCTTCATTCCCCTCAGGTGCAACAACAACATACACATGTCCTGCAAACAAAATTTGATTTAATTTAGCTTGTGCATATCCATATAAATAATTTAGTATTATAAAATAACTTAATAAAGTGAAAAAAAATGAAATAAATTGAATTAAATTACCTTCTTGTACAAGGTCTGAAACACAATCATAGTCTTCAGATGCAAACACTTGATCATTTTCTTCAATAGTTCTTTCATATTGATTATGTGCTTGTCCAGGTGTCAACAATCTTTGCTCCCACTCTTCAACCCATTCTAGATTTTCACATGCTTCCCAATCTCTTGAGATACAAAACTAACAAAAACACACAAGTTCCCTTGTCCATATAGTCCATGTGCTTTTTTTCAAACTCCTAAACAAATTCCATTTAGTAGATCCATTGATTGTCTCACAGTCAACTCTAGGTTAAATTTTCTCTTCTTCAACCAACCAAAAGAATCGATGAACTGTAGAGTACTCACTCAAACCAAGTAGAGATAATCTTGTATTGCACCAATCCACAATCTCATGTGCATCTTTAAATTTTACTACATCTTTGAATTTTAATTGTTCTCTAGCAAGAATCCTTTTGACACACGCACCAATTCCATCATGTTCTCCTTTACCATGCCCAGCTTTGAAAAAACTTCATATATGTTGGACATTAAGTTCCTTGTGAACCCTACTTAACCAATAGAATATTCGAGCACTCTTGAACTGCCCCATACAATTATTTGACCATATGAGGTGATATGTCATCTAGATTCCTCTTTCTCTTAAAATTCTATAAAATATATTGAAAAAGTATTGAACAAACTTTGACGAGTGTAACCGGTTGTCACTCAAATAAAAATGATACTCCCTCAAAAAATTTCTATCATCCTCTGTGCTATCATTTGCATGTCTATAAATAATATGGACAAACATAGCTACATGCACTAAATTATAATACTATGATTGAATTTCCTTTTGCGGAGCTAGAGTATATCTTTTTGCAAAATCAACCACTGAAAGTAAACTACCAATTGTAAATGTGTTTCTACATGCACGAAATTGGCCATCAAGCCATCGAGCATGTTGAGAGTGCATGAAATATTTTGGTACAATCTTATTCTTACAAAGATCACTCATGAATGCATGTACACTAACTTTTTTTGTAATTAAATCACAACACTTTCCTATTTTTCCATCTTTTAAAGAATAGTCAACATTCTTAAATCTTTTAACATCTACTATTTTTTGTCCAAAATCATTATCAACACTTTCATGCATTGAAATTCTTAAGAATGAAAGATTTCCACAGCTAGTGCATTGTCTAGAAATACAACTTAAATAAAACAATTTACCATTAGATATTTCACAAAACAAACCTGATATAAACTCCCTTATTGTTTCAAGTGGCATATTAATACCACATTCTTGTATAATCATGTTAGCATGCAAAGTACAACGTATATATCAAAAAATATCATAAAAATAACAAAATTGAAAATGCGTTTTACAACAACAAGATATTCGTTGCTTATTAATTTTTACATACCAAGGTTTACATTTTTCAAAATACCTTGGACTTATTTTAATATTACCAAGTAACACTAAATCACCACAAAATTTTCTATAAAATTCAGTTTGTGTTGTATCTAATATGTGTTTTGGATGAGGATCACAAACTCTGGACCCCACTCTTAATTTTAAAACTTCTATGGAATTAGATGATACCCTAGTATTATCATTCCAATAGTTTTCAATCAAAGATTTAATTTGAACATTCAATTTCATGTTAGACCTCGGGAGTCGACCACTAAAACTCCAAAATTGGTTAATTGGATCATTTTCTATACTTTCTCTTCTTTTTGCCGCTCTTAGCAATGTTTTAGGATGTATTTGTAGAACTTCACTAATATTACTTACCATTATTTTATTCGAATTTTCTTTATTAACTATAACAGTTGTTATAGCTCTTCTTGATTTCGTTTTCATTTTCAACAAAAGGATCATTCTCATTTTCATTTTCAACAAAAGGATCATTCTCATTTTCATTTTCAACAAAATATTTTTCATTTTCATTTTCATTTTCTAATGTATTTTCAACTAATTCTATAAAAAAATCATCTCTCTGAATATTATCGATGTCAACGTCATTAAGTCCAGCATCTTGGAAAAATTCTATAAAAGAATTTTCAATTTCGCTAAAATGTGGATTTGAAGACGTACCTGGATTTGTGCCTATTGAAACATTCTCCATAGCATTGAAAGAGGGATTTGAAGACATACTAGGACTTGTTTGTATAATCATATTATTTTCCAAATTGACTTCTTTCAAATTAGCTTCATCTACAACCATGGTCTCCTCAATTTTTTCATCTTCAATAGTTCCAAAATTGGATGCTCCACCATCATTCATTGATTTAATTCTCATTCTTCTTTCTCTTTGTCTTTATTTCTCCTTTTTTCTTTTTGCTTGAATTTCTTCAAGAGTCAATTTCTTCCTATCTTTCCTCCTATTACGAGCTTGTGAACCCATGATTATAAAATTCTCAAGCATAAATAAATGCCAATAGTGAAATTCTTCAAAAAATTCAATCCAAATTGCAAGTTGAGGACTTGTAAGGACAAAATTCTTTCACATTTGTTCCTCTAAACAAGTAGAAAAATAACACAATTCCACTTATAAAACTGTTTACATGATGCCTCTTTTCAAAAATTCAATCCAAATTGTAAGTTGAAGACCTATAAAAACAAAAGTCTTCCTATTTTGTTCAGGTCCAAACAAGTAGAAAACTAACACAATTCCACTTCAAAAACTGATTACATGATGTCTCCTTTGAAAAATTCAATCCAAAATGCAAGTTGAACACTTGTAAAGACAAAATTTGATAGAAAATAGCCCAATATGTCGCAGTTGGCCATACATGTGAAATAGCAGACTTCACAATAAAACTTTGCCAGCAATTTTTTTAAAATGGTAAAAAAAGAAACGGGATGTCGTTTATTTAAAACAGGATCCTATTTCTAAAACAAGATCTCGTTTATTTAAAACGGGATCTTGTTTCATAATCGGGATCCTATTTCTCAATATTAAATGTCAGGACCATTGACACGAAAACGGGATCTCTTTTCCCTGTCAATGGTCCGCACATTTAATATTAGGAAAAAAGATCCCGATTTACAAAAGGGGTCTCGTTTTGTAAATGGGATCTCGTTTCTAAAAATTTGAAAACCCCCTTGCTTTATGGTCGGGTTTTTGGCTTGGATTCTGGTTCGGGAAAAGAATTGGGATTCTTAACCTAGGCCTTCAAACTGGTTTGACTTGCAAGTTGAAGGTCCTAACAATGTCAGAGAAAAATAGTGAGTTTGGACATATGACTGACGACTTTTTTTGTTGAATTTTTCGACGAAATTAAAACCCATTATAGATAAGACAGTGAAAATTCCAAATATGTAATTCTTTTTACAATTGGATTTTTTTCTATTTTTCAATTAATTTCTGATGAAACAGGTCCATAAACTTGAATTATCAGTGTTTTTTAATATTTTAATAACTTTTTATTAACATAATTTTTTGATGAACGGATTGCACGAGAATGTACTTTAGACAATTCTTTTCAAAAAAAAATTAAAAAATGATAAGTTCAGGTCATCTTATGCATGACGTACATGACGATTTTTCAAAACACCAAATATGGCCAGTAAAAAATTAACAAAAAAAAATATTCAATAAAAATTACAAAATTATCAAAACGGTTTTCCCGAGTCACAAATCTTTTTCCCAAAGGATTTAGAAAATACGATAATTTAGGTCAAAATATGGATGACATACACGTGCATGATATGGTAAAAAAAAAGTGACTTTTAAACAATGGTTTTTAGAAATGCCTCTTGAAGGTCAATTTGTACCATTTGGGTAATGAAATAAATTACATATTTGGAAACTAGACTCTGAGTACTAAATTTTATGATTAGTGACTTTTTTGAAGATTCCATCTCTAAGTGCTTCAAATTTTAAGGTCAAATGTGTCAAATTCTGAAAATCAAGGAAAAAACTTCCACTTTTTGGCAAAAAAGTGGACTCAACTTCTTGCCAGCACCCACAGACAAGTGAATTTTGGTTGTAGCAAAAGAGGATGAGATACATCAACTTTGATAATCTTGTGAAGATCATGTCTTGTGAGAAAACATTCGCTACTTTAAAGCAATTGCTCACAGTAATGGTGTTGGCAACCGCTTTAAAGCGGGGGCATACATCGATGACATCTTTCGGCATATTTGATGGAATTTTTTTTTTTTTCTTGTAATGTGTCCTTTTCTTGGTGGTTTCATTGGGTTTGATGTCCTCCAAGAGTGTGATATTTCTAAGAATATGATTTCCCTTAGTGGCATGATGTAAAGCAAGAGGCATCCCATAAGTGGCGATTTGATACTCTTTGACTTGTCCTGTCTTGGAGACATTAGGAACAATGTTCCCTAAGAAGAAGACCTTACATGAACAAATAAAAATCCCTTTTAACAAAAACATACAAAAGCATAGCATTATGGTGCCTTACCGAAGTTCTCAGGGGGATAATTTTGGTATGCTACCATGTTGGGATAACTCACCTAGTGGACAGACTAGGGTTCCACTACCCCAGAGTGAGCACACATGATTGGGATAACTCACCTAGTGGACATACTGAGGTTCCACCACCCCACAGTGAGCAATGTATGTTACGAACAAACATCCCCATTCTATAGTGTGTTGGAATGGTTGTGCTTGATCCTTTGTTTTTCTTGGCCTTTGATAGCGTATGACTATGTATCTTTGTTATTGTTGCATACTTAAGTTTCTTGAATGTCTACTTTACTGTGAGTTTGTCATGGGGGCAAACTCTCAATAAAGTGGGGCAAAAATGTATTAATGGAAAAATTGTCCTTTTTTCCTGCATTTGGAAATAACTAAATAATTTCAATTAACCTAATAATGCCTTGATTCAGTATGGTAATGTGTTGTACACATTCACATTAAATCTAGGGCCCTTTTTGATAAAATGTACTTAAATTGTACCTTATTTAGGGTGTCGTAAAGTGTTCTATTACACTTTCACACTTATATAGGGTTTCATTAATTAATTGAGCCTAATGGGCACCTTTAATTCAAACTTAGGACTTATTAAAAACCTTTTTCAGGGATCTATCCTGACACCCATTAATGATAATACATGACATTTATCTTAGCAAAATTGGTATCCTTGAAATATGTGCTAAGATCCATTTGCCTTTACTAGCAAATGAGTCCTCCTCACATAGGACACCGGTACCACTTTCTTGACATATTTGAAATGGGTCTTTGATATTATTTCATCTTCCCGAAGCATGGTCCTGGAAAGTTGTGCTAGGACCCACTCACCCAAGGTGGCGAATGGGTTCTCTTCACATAGGACACCCATTTTTAAATTTAATTGTGGTGGTATTTTAATCATTTTCAATCTTAGATCTAATGTCAGCTTAGATTATATGAATTTTGAGGTTAATTCTTAGATTTAGTATAAATATAAGGTTAATTCACATAGTTTTATCTAAGATTTTCAAGAGAGAATCCTAAAAATTCACAAGATCATTATAGAGAACTTGAAGAGAAATTTCAAAGGCATTCAAAGGAAGATTATCAAGGTTTTATTTCAGAAATTCAAGGTCATATCATCATGTCAAAGGCATAGTGCATCAAACATGTTGTTGAGATAGTGTGTGTTCATGTAGCATTGAAGATCTATTGGAAAGCATTGTTTCACATCTAATTTGAGATGAAGATATACATTCTACATGGCCACTTCATGTTAGTTTATAGATTTATATTCCAATAAAACTTCCAAGGTATTATCATTGCATATTTCATGTTTCATGCTTCTATTTCATTATTTCACTACAACGTTTGATCACCTAAAAGGGGTTTGACTAAGGAAAACCCCTATCCTCTAGCAATAAATAAGTTTCCTCCTCTTGCATGTGTGCTTGCAGGTTTTTAGGTTGAAGATCAAGTGGAGAACAAGATTTGAAGAAAAAATGTCAGAGTTGTTAAGTTGTAAAGTTGTCACCTATAGTGCAAGAACACGAAAACAAGGCTACAAAATTTGTTTCAAGTTTTAAGGAGCTAGTCATCAAGGAGCTGAGAGAGTAGATCTTGAAGAACATAACCTAGATTGAACAGTTTTGAGAAACCCTAAATGGAACCCATTTGCCAATAAAGGTGAATGAGTCCTCTGTGACTTGAAAACAACCTTCTTGCATCAAGGTACACACCATTCTAGCCTTTCAAAACTTCC
>CM021105.1:440611818-440657340 GCA_007115665.2 Sequoiadendron giganteum
GTCCTCTTTCACAATGAAACATGTGGAATTGCTCTAAGCAACGTTCAACCGGCAAAATCCCTTAAGAGTCCAAAGTACACAATGGCTACAAACTTCAACATGCTCATATTCGGACACCGTGACGCTTAGAAATTTCTCGTCTCAGTCTATGGGATCATGTTGGGCCCCTCTACAATAAATTCTCTCAATTTTCTCTATCTCAGAGGCCTTTTCCCATGGTGGAAAATTCTTTCTTGGGGAAAAAGTTATCAAATGCAAGTAGTTGAAAGTTGCAAACTGGTGCAACTTTCGTTCTGCAACTTGTGTGACTAAATAGACTATTTTGACACATCTAGGTGGGTACTTTTACACTAGGAATGGTCCTCTTTTGCACTGAAACACGCGGAATCGCTCTGAGCTATGTTCAACCGGAAGAATCCCTTAAGAGTCCAAAGTGCAAAATGGTTACAAACTTCAACATGCTTGTATTCGGACACCGTGATGCTTATAAACTTATCGCCTGAGCCTATGGGATCATGTTGGTCCCCTCTACAATAACCTCTCTCAATTTTTTCTATCTCGGAGGCCTTTTCTCGTGGTGGTGAATTCTCACTTGGGGAAAAAGTTGTCAAATGCAAGTAGTTGAAAGTTGCAAAGTGGTGCAACTTTCATTTTGAAAATTGTGTGACCAAACAGACTATTCTGACGCATTTGGATGGGTACGTTTATGTTAGGAATGGTCCTCTTTTTCACTAAAACACATGGAATAGCTATGAACTACGTTCAACCGACAAAATCCCTTAAGAGTCCAAAGTGCAAAATGGTCGTGAACTTCAACATGCCCGTGTTCAGACACCATGATGCTTAGAAACTTCTCATCTAAGCATATGGTATCACATTGGGCCCCTCTATAATAACCTCTCTCAGTTTTTTCTATCTTGGAGGCCTTTTCCTGTCGTGGTGAATTCTCGCTTCCGGAAAAAGTTGTCAAATGCAAGTAGTTGAAAGTTGCAAAGTGGTACAAATTTTGTTCTGCAACTCGTGTGACTAAACAAACTCTTCTGACTCTTCCGGGTGGGTATTTTTATGCTAGGAATAGTCCTCTTTCACACTGAAACACACGGAATTTCTCCAAGCATTCAACCGACATAATCCCTTAAGAGTCCAAAGTGTAAAATGGCTATGAACTTCAGCATGCTTGTATTCAAACACCGTAATGCTTAGAAACTTCTTGTCTAAGCCTATGGAATCAAATTGGGCCCTTCTATAATAACCTCTCTCGGTTTTTTTTATTTCAAAGGCCTTTTCCTGTGGTGGTGAATTCTCACTTGGGGAAAAAGTTGTCAAATGCAAGTAGTTGAAAGTTGCAAAGTGGTGCAACTTTCGTTCTGCAACTCGTGTGACCAAACGGATTGTTCTGATGCATCCGAGTGGGTACATTTACTCTAAGCATGGTCCCCTTTTGCATTGAAACACGTGGAATTGCTTTGAGCTATGTTCAACCGGCAGAATCCCTTAAGAGTCCAAAGTGCAAAATGGCTGTGAACTTCAGGATGCTCGTATTCAGATACCATGAAGCTTAGAAACTTCTCTTCTGAGCCTATGGGATCATGTCGGGCCCCTCTACAATAATCTCTCTTTGTTTTTTCTATCTCGGATATCTTTTCCTGTGGTGGCGAATTCTCACTTGGGGAAAAAGTTATCAAATTCAAGTAGTGTAAAGTTGCAAAGTGGTGCAACTTTCGTTCTACAACTCATGTGACCAAACAGATAGTTTTGACATGTTCAGGTGGGTACGTTAATTCTAGGCATGGTCCTCTTTTGCATGGAAACATGCAGAATCACTTCGAACTATGTTCAACTGGCAGAATCCCTTAAGAGTCCAAAGTACGTTTACACTAGTGCAAAATGACTATGAACTTCAACATGCTCATATTTGGGCACCATGACACTTAGAAACTTATCATCTAATCTTATGGGATCATGTTGGGCCCCTCTACAATAACCTCTCTTAGTTTTTTCTATCTCAGAGGCCTTTTCCCGTGGTGATGAATTCTCATTTGGGGAAAATGTTGTCAAATGCAAGTAATTGAAAATTGGAAAGTGGTGCAAATTTTTTTTTTGCAACTCGTGTGACCAAACAAATTGTTCTGATGCATTTGGGTTGGTATGTTTATTCTAGGCATGGTCCTCTTTTGCACTGAAACACGCGGAATCGCTTCGAGGTATGTTCAACCGATAGAATCCCTTAAGAGTCCAAAGTGCAAAATGGCTTTGAACTTCAACATGCTTGTATTCAGACACCGTGATGCTTAGAAACTTATCATCTAAGCTTATGGAATCATGTTGGGCCCCTCTACAATAACCTTTCTCAGTTTTTTCTATCTCGGAGGCCTTTTCCCGTGGTGGCGAATTCTCGCTTGAGGAAAAAGTTGTCAAATGCAAGTAGTTGAAAGTTGCAAAGTGGTGCAACTTTCATTCTGCAACTCGTGTGACCAAACGAACTATTATGATACATCCGAGTGGGTACGTTTACGCTAGGAATGGTCCTCTTTTGCACTAAAACATGTGGAATCACCCCGAGCTATGTTCAATCGGCAGAATCCCTTAAGATTCCAAAATGCAAAATGGTTGTGAACTTCAGTATGCTCATATTCGGACACTGTGATGTTTAGAAACTTCTTGTCTAAGAATATGGGATCATGTTGGGCCCCTCTATAATAACCTCTCTCAGTTTTCACTATCTCAGAGGATTTTTCCCATGGTAGCAAATTCTCGCTTGGGGAAAAAGTTGTCAAATGCAAGTAGTTGAGTGTGTAGAAATGACTTTTTAGCCATTCCACCCATTGTATCCTATTGTAGCTCAGTGGAATGGCATAATTAGGGGTACAAAAACATATTTTCATGGTTTCTAGAGTAGGAGAGGTGAGTTGAGTGGTTTGGTGTGATGCCCTAGTTGGCAATTTGATGAGTTTTGGTGAAATTCAGTGGTTTAAGAGTGGAAATGGTTGAAATCCTTTGGGGCAGTAGTTTGTGAGGGAATTTTAAGCATGTGTGGGTTCTTTTAAGCATGTTTGATGCATTTTCAAGGTGTTATGAGTTGTGGGAATAGGATTTTCAATAAACCCACCCTAAACTTGCTAAAAATGAGGGTTTTGTAAAAGTGGGCTTAAAGGAGCGGTTCTCAGGTTAAAGATTATCGATTTGGAGGTTTTTTGGTCCCATGGTGATGGAATGCCATGACAAGCACATTGAGACCACATTTATTTGATGCATTTTTTTGAACTGTTCAATGCATTGTCTATGTTATTGCTTATTATTATGCTTTGATAGATTTTTTCCAAGCATCCATCTAGCTTGTTTGGAAGCACCTGTTTTAGGATTTTAGCCATAGTAGCAAGGCAACAAACTATTTGATAAAATGCTTTGGTAAACATGTACGAAAAATGTGGTAGCATAGACAAGGCAATGAATTGTTTGAAAAAATGTCTCAAAGAAATGTGGTCTCATGGTGATGGAATGCCATGACAATCCATAGCAATTTGCTTGTCATGGCATTCCATCACCATGAGACCACATTTCTTTGAAGCATTTTTTTCAAGCAGTTTATTGCCTTTCTATGCTATTTCTTACTATTATGCTTTGCTAGATTTTTTCCAAGCATCCATAGCTTGTTCGAAAGCACATGTTTTAGGGTTTTATCTATAGCAGCAAGGCAATTAACTGTTTGATATAATGCTTTGATAGACATGTATAAAAAATGTGGTAGCATAGAAAAGGCAGTGAACTCTTTGAAAAAATGCCTCAAAAAAATGAGGTCTCATGGTGATGGAATGCCATGAAAATCAAAAGCAATTTGATTGTCACGACATTCTGTCACCATGAGACCACATTTATTTGAGGCATCTTTTCAAATAGTTAACTTCCTTGTCTATGGCTTGTCATGGAATTCCATCACCACATTTATTTGATGCATTTTTTCAAACAGTTCACTGCCTTGTCTATGTTATTGATTACTATTATGCTTTTGATATATTTTTTTGAAGCATCCATAGCTTGTTTGAAAGCACTTGTTTTGGGATTTTAGCCATAGCAACAAGGTAGTGAACTGTTTGACAAGATTCTTTGGTAGACATGTATGAAAAATGTGGTAACATAGACAAGGCAGTGAACTATGTGAAAAAATACCTCAAAGAAATTTGGTCTCATAGAATGCCATAATAAGAAAATGCAATTGGAAGCTACTCCTAGTTATTAGTTATGCAATGTGAAGAAATTTCTTAACTTCTTAGGTTGAATTTGTACAAACTATATTGTAATTAAAATTTTGTCATCTATCAACATCTAGTTATTAGTTATGCAAAGTGAAGTAATGCTTTGACTTTGAAAGATGTGCAATGCAATGTAATCAACGATATGAATATAAACTACAAAAATCTATTTTTTACAATTCATTAGTTAAAATCTTTATTTTATTTGCTCTATATATCTCTATATGCTATGGAAATACCTTTCAATTTCAAAAAAAGAATTTTTTATCTCTTGTTCTATAATTTTTTATGTTTTTTACAATGTGATTTTTTCCTATTTTTTTCAAAAACTCTTATACTTTTGGTTTGTCAAATTTTCCCCAAAAGATTTTTGTTGCTATGCATTGGAAGCATGAAGTATACACATGAATACATGTAATATAGGTGAAGTATACATGTGAATAAGTGAAGCATACATGTGAATAAGTGAGGCACAAGTAATTGAAGCATTCCAAAGGATACAAACCACCAAGAATGGAGCTTATTTAAACAATACGCTTTAGATGGGGCTTATTGAGAAATCAACAATAATTAATTAAGCATTAGATGTAAAAAAAATCCATGCCTACAACATTCAAGCATACAATTTGCATGGTACACATGATAACATCATTCAAGAATGGCAGTAGCAAAATAAGATTTTCTTTAATCAAAAAGCCAAAAGGCTATACAATGATATATTGATAAAAGTATATATAATATATCCAAAAAAACCATACAAGGTTAGTACAAAGGAGCCATATGGACATAAAATGTCACATATATATTGATAGTACAAAATATATGTTCCAAAATGCCACATAGGCATACAAAAAACAACCCTAATACATAGTCATTTCCCTCTAGGAGAAGGAAATAGATCTCGTGCTGCCTTCGAAATTCGGCTGGATGGAATGACTGTTGCTTCTCTTGTCTTTCGAACACGCTCGCTAGTCCTCCTCTCTTCACTTTGGACCTTCAACTGATACGATAAAAAGTAAAGATATTAATACATAGAAATTGAATTGTGGAATGGCATATAACAAAATATATAATCACTTACCGCATACATATAGTCATCATGCACATTTATAGCATCACCATGCCCACGATTTGGAGTGACAACCACATGTAGCAACCATCAAGATAGAAATTAAACTACATAAAAGTATCATGAAAATTTTCTATAATAGACCATAAAAGCTCAAATATAATGTAAAATCGAATAATATATTGCATACCTCTCTCAATGGATCAAAATTGGCTATTGCTACAGCAACTCCATGGTCCATCATGCCACCAACATCACCAGGGTTGTCTGATGTCAACAACTACAAATGAAAATATCTTAGGTATCAATATAAAGACCAAGAGGGGATAATGGAACATAATGTGAAATAAGAGAGGGTAATGGGATGGGAATAGAAGGGATTAATGGAACATAGGATGGACTAATATAGATTGATGGGATGGGCTAGGATGGGATAAAAAAATATAGGGTAGAAAATTAGAGGTTAATGGGATGCGATTACTAGGGAATAATGCGACATAGGGTGAATTAGGAGGTGTCTAGGGTTTCACTATAGTACACAAAGTGTGAACTTGACCTGTGTGTAGCAATAATAGAGAAGAGTTATCTAGGATGAAATGTGGATATAGATGGTATAAGATAGGATGATATAAAGGAACATAGGGTGGAACATAGGGGATCATGGAACATCTAGGGTGAAATAATAATGGTTATAATAAGATGGGAGTAGAAGGACATAATGACACATAGCATGGACTAGAAGATATTAGTGGGATGGGCTAGGAGGGGATCATGGAAAATAGGGTGAACTATTAAATGTTAATGGTATGGGATTAGGAAGGAATAAAGTAACAAAAAGTGAATTAGGAGAAGATAATGTGACATGGTCAAGGAATACAAATGCAATGTTTGTGTTTCTCATCAATTTTTTATATTTGTATATACGCAAAATTACGAAAAAACTAGCTAACATTGTTTTACAACACCATTAATGAATAAAGGCTACCTGAGTGTAAGTTGTTTAAGGAAATGAATTGCGAGGTGTGGAGGAATAAGGTGCACTGGGAAACTATTTGAAATCCAATGCATGTTATGAGACAAACATTCAAATATAACATTCAACTGTTCAAATGCAATAATATCTTTAATACTAGTTTCATACCTGTGGAATCATCATCGAGAATGTATAAGGGTCTGTAGGAATGGAGCATGCCTCATGAATAGTTCGACCCTAAAATTTCATCATATCGAAATTCTACTAATTTAGTTATTCTTAAATTTTAAAATATAATTTAATAAACAACATTAAATGAACTTGCTAACTTTTACCTAAGTGTCAATGTCGAATGTATCATTCAGCAAATCATCTATGAAATCCATCACCTCTGCAATTGATGTAGGTTGTGTAGCTGCATCACGATCACTCCAATAATCGTGTGTGCAAATAGCACCACAAGTGCCACAATGGTGGGGTGGATCTCAGGACCTACACATCTCCTCCACACCAGGCTCTACTAGAGGACTCACACACTATAAAATGGTTTGGGTGAGTGAGTGAATTGACTTCAACGTGTCCACCTCTACACTGTCCTTAACAATGGAAGGAACGGTGACATGCTCCACCATCGATTTGGCCAAGGGTCTTGGTGCCAACTATGGATTATGTCGAGCAGCAGTTCTATCATGTGTGGAACCCCCACCTCTACCCTGAAAGAATAAGATGTCAAAATAGTTTGGCATTTTATTAAGGACAAACTCACAATAGAGTTTCCTCAAAAATTATTGTGGCACCTCATCGTTATTGCATGGAGGTTGGTCAAATACCATCCACCACTACTCCCAATATTTATTTTTAATTAACTCATGGTGGCACCAATGGATGGGGAACCTCCTGCATGCATGAGATAAAGGTTCATTGGTCCTCGGGTCTATAAATAGGGCACACAAGTCAGCTTTGTTGTTTTTTTTATTTTTTGACATCTACATATGACAAACCACTAGCATAAAATTGTCTCATCCCATTCCTCTTATTTGAAAAAATTTATTTTCTCGCTCATTTATCCTACATGAGTTACAATTGACTTCAATGATTCAACAATCCCTCTCCTATAAGGGTGGGTTTCGACATGCTCGGTTAATCTTCCAATTAATTTTTTAATGTCTCTTTTATTGTTTTCAATTTGATTTTGAATATTTTCTTGTGTTCCTTGAGGATGCCTATGAATTGATGGAGGGGTTTCAGGTTGTTCTTGTATAGGAGCCTCTTCATGAGGGGGTGATTGTGAATTCTCAATGTTTCGAGGTGGAGATTCATTCCCTGAGAATTAGAACAAAGTTTTATTATAAAAACCTATTTAAATTTTCATTCTAAATCAAATTTGAAATAAATAGAATAAAAATACATACCTCTTTGCAATATTTGACCTCTCCGATGTGTTCACGACATCCTCATGAAAAATAGCAAGCTAAGGATGCAAACAATGGATGATATTTCACGAGCGTGAGTTGTAGACCTCAAATCCTCCAAGTCAAGCCATAGGTTGAAGAGAAATGAGGGTTTGAAAGATCTTGTTTGGATTTTATTTAACTTTTTAATTTGGTGCACGCCAAATTTGGCATGCGCCAGATGGCTTATTTCAACCTTTTTTATGAATTTTTTCAATTTGGCACCAAAATTGTGTCACAAATTGGTGCACTTACCCTGGTATCACTATCTTAGTTTTATCTTGGGTTCACTGTGAAGAGTCAAATGGTATTTGTACTGCATAGTTGCATGTGTGTATCGCTGCACTCTCCTCATGTGATATCCATCCCTTTATGCAATGTGAATCGATGCTTTTAAAGTCTTGTGTTTGAGCATCCTTATCAGCATGGCCTTGTAGGCCTTGTTGTCTTTCTTTTAATAGCGCATATGTTAGATTGTTCATGCTTATGTTAGTTTTATCAGCGCTTATGTTATTTTTGTCAACACTTAAGGTCTTTCTTTTTCCAACACATATGATACTTCCTTTTTGCACATGCATTATTTATTATATCTCAACAACTTAAATGCATTGTGTTGTATGTAAATATATATACATATACGAGTAAATGTAATTATATTTATATGTATTTACTTGTAATTGTATTTACTGTTGTATTTATAGATTCTTTATAATGGTGTTATATATATATATATACACTTGTGAATGTATTTTAAGTGATATTTATATATTCCTTATAATTGTATACATGTTAATGTGTTGATTATAATGCGATATGTATAGAGGAAATAATGTATTCTTAATTATTTGAATGATAATATATTTGTTTTAAATTTAATTTAGTGAAGATTAGATAGAAAAAATCTGATTTTTACAAGTAAAAGAATTAGTTAGTTAATGGAAGAAAGTAAGATTTCCTTATAAAATTGTCCTACAAATGCCAATTATGCCTTTAAGCGAGTCATTTTTTATGTAATGAAAGTGTTAATCAGGTGTTATTGTCGGTGTTCTTGACCTTGTGTGTAATTTAGATATTAGCTTATTGTTTGTCTCAAATTTTGGGTTTGGGATAATATGTTCTTACTATGTGTTTTGGAGGGGGAGACCATTCTTACTTCATTTCCTTGCTCCATAGTTAACACTTGTGCGAGATGATTCATGCCTCACCTTAGGGTATGATCACATGTTTATAGTTTCTATGTTTAGTGGTTCACCCTATTGTTTATGATGGGTTCATGTTGTAGAAAGGGGAGTGGCTCTCAGTGGAGGTCGATGCACAAAGTGGCATCAAGGACAACCCATGTGAGATTTTCCTAATCAAGTGAGAACATAATAAACTATTTAGAGGGTTGGGTAGAGATTCACTTAATAAAGATAATTGGATGCCTCTTCAACACCGTTAGCACTCATTCAGGCTAAGGACAAAAAGAGAAGGCATGGTCGGTAAGACCAATATCCTTGTCACTATGAAAGGATAATTGGTCTTGCATGTGTAAACCTATGGGACTGGCGTCGAATGTATGGCTGTCTGGAAAACCAAAGATGGGGTCTGGCATCAAGTAAAGGACTGTCAGTACAACCCATGTTGAACCATGCGATGACACTCTCATGTACTACAACCTTGTTATGTCATGATGGGCTTTTCATATGATGTTTATGTGTATCTCTCGCTAGTGTTGCACTATCGTGTGGTGCTTATTGTACCGATGTGGGTATTCTATTATCCTTGTTGTGTTGTGATTGTCACCTTGTTGTTCCTTTTGTGGTGGGATCATTTTGCTATCTCCTTGCATGGGGATGGACCTTAGGGTTTCACATGGTTGGGTGGGAAATGCCTTGTTATCCATTAGGTTTCCTCTCCTGTTTGTGTTTGTGATGAATTCTTCTGGATTGAAGACCTTTGCAGTTTTCCTGTTCGTGTGGATCATTACTCTTGTTCTTGTTTTATATTATGATTTGATGTATCTTCATTGTATATACTTATGTACTCTCCTACTTCTATTCTTGGATAACTGCTACTCTGGATGTAATCATGACTCATTATAACTTCTTGTAAAATTTCTCTATTATATTTGAACAAGTTATTGACATTGAATTGAATGGATTTTATAGAGAATTCATTATGATGATTAACATCACTTTGATATTAGCATGTTATGATATATGTTTTAATTCAAGAAAGCATCATGGTTAGTGTATCTGAAGAGCCTCTTGAATAGCATGAAGTACTCCAGATTTGATATCTTGGGGAGTGAATTCTTGGTGTTTCATTATCTTAAGAAGTCACTACTCAAGATATCTTATCTTGAGATACAGATATATTTTATTTGGTACTAGAGGTGATTTGTGTTGTTAATCTTGGACTTGTGTAGATTTGAACATGGTTATCATTCTTATGATATACATACTCTTGTTTACTTAATGATAGAATTCTCATTGACTATCATCTATGATAGATGAATTGATGTTCTTGTTATTTGTTATCTTTGTTATGATATTTAACTTAATATTATGGATTCTTTATTGTGAAATATGTTTATGGGAAGCTTAGTAATGTAGTCATGGGCCTTAGAGGAATTAGTTTAGACCTGTGTGAAGTGTTACAATTGCCAAAAAAAATTGTACCATTTTTATGTATAGTTGTGTGTTGTCCTCTAGGGTCCTATGGCGGGGCATTACATGTCTTAAGGGGATGTCTTAAGTGGTCCTAATATGATGTCTTTATTCGTTATCTTTGTTATGATATTTAACTTAATATTATGGACTCTTTATTGTGAAATTTGTTTATGGGAAGCTTAGTAACATAGTCATGGGCCTTAGAGGACTTAGTTTATACCTGTGTCAAGTGTTACAATTGCCAGAAAAAAAATTGTACCATTTTTATGTGTAGTTGCATGTTGTCCTCTAGGATCCTGTGGTGGGGTGTTACATGTCTTAAGGGGATGTCTTAAGGGGTCCTAAAAAGACATCTCAAACTCGTGCCCAGAATGTAGTAGGTCTTCACACCACATGATATCAAAAAGGCACAAGCAATATCAATGAAATCATCAAAACATACATATTTTAATTTATATAAAACTATCTATAAGTACACAACTCAAGTACCTGTATTTAAAAGTATTCCACACATGAGTGTACGTTGAATCTAAGCATCCTCTCCTTTTTGTTTCAAAGTATGAGATCAATGCGATGATGACTTAAGGATACAAAAAAATATAATAAATCAATTTTAACTATTAATGTACAAGCACTATCAATATATAATCAAAACATGTATTTTAATATAATTTAACTAATAATTACCTATTTTTACCAAGTATTCCATGTTGTCTAGGTTGAATCTGCATGGACTCTCCTTTTTTTTATTATGGCTTAAGGATCTATAAAAGGAAAATTTAAATCAATTTCAACTAATAACACACTTGAGCAATATGAAAACATGCATTTTATCTATTTAAAAGGAAAATATAAAACTAAAACTATATTTACCTGTATTTACTTATTCCATTGTACCATCTGCATCCCCTCTTTTTTGCAACGCATCTATTATTGTCTCATGCTCTTCAATAGAAATTGTCCATAGTACTTTATTTTTAGGTCTTCCACGATATCAATCTAGTTTTATATTTTTAGCCACCACCAAATGTGAATAGTGTATAATCCTTTTGTGTTTCATAATCTTCAAATGTAGGTAGACCATTCTTCCTTATCAAGTATTTTTATAGCCAAGTTCCAACAACCACCATCGATCCTATTTGAAAATATGAAAACCATCATCAAATAAGCTCTCAAAATTTTCTTAAGGGGACCAAAGACTTGTTCTAAGAATTTCCTTAAGGCCCGATCAAATACTTGTTATCAAAATTTGCTTAAGGGTATGTCTTAAGGGGATCACCACACCTGTTGGATAATGATAGCCATCATCATCTTCTCGATGTGCTATTAACTTATGTTTAGTCTCCAAAGAATGAGCCAACCAATATTTTGTTTCATCTTCATTCCCCTCAGGTGCAACAACAACATACACATGTCCTGCAAACAAAATTTGATTTAATTTAGCTTGTGCATATCCATATAAATAATTTAGTATTATAAAATAACTTAATAAAGTGAAAAAAAATGAAATAAATTGAATTAAATTACCTTCTTGTACAAGGTCTGAAACACAATCATAGTCTTCAGATGCAAACACTTGATCATTTTCTTCAATAGTTCTTTCATATTGATTATGTGCTTGTCCAGGTGTCAACAATCTTTGCTCCCACTCTTCAACCCATTCTAGATTTTCACATGCTTCCCAATCTCTTGAGATACAAAACTAACAAAAACACACAAGTTCCCTTGTCCATATAGTCCATGTGCTTTTTTTCAAACTCCTAAACAAATTCCATTTAGTAGATCCATTGATTGTCTCACAGTCAACTCTAGGTTAAATTTTCTCTTCTTCAACCAACCAAAAGAATCGATGAACTGTAGAGTACTCACTCAAACCAAGTAGAGATAATCTTGTATTGCACCAATCCACAATCTCATGTGCATCTTTAAATTTTACTACATCTTTGAATTTTAATTGTTCTCTAGCAAGAATCCTTTTGACACACGCACCAATTCCATCATGTTCTCCTTTACCATGCCCAGCTTTGAAAAAACTTCATATATGTTGGACATTAAGTTCCTTGTGAACCCTACTTAACCAATAGAATATTCGAGCACTCTTGAACTGCCCCATACAATTATTT
Organism: Sequoiadendron giganteum; assembly: GCA_007115665.2. NCBI lineage: Eukaryota > Viridiplantae > Streptophyta > Pinopsida > Cupressales > Cupressaceae > Sequoiadendron > Sequoiadendron giganteum. The sequence continues at coordinate 440,624,339 of CM021105.1, forward strand.
GACCATATGAGGTGATATGTCATCTAGATTCCTCTTTCTCTTAAAATTCTATAAAATATATTGAAAAAGTATTGAACAAACTTTGACGAGTGTAACCGGTTGTCACTCAAATAAAAATGATACTCCCTCAAAAAATTTCTATCATCCTCTGTGCTATCATTTGCATGTCTATAAATAATATGGACAAACATAGCTACATGCACTAAATTATAATACTATGATTGAATTTCCTTTTGCGGAGCTAGAGTATATCTTTTTGCAAAATCAACCACTGAAAGTAAACTACCAATTGTAAATGTGTTTCTACATGCACGAAATTGGCCATCAAGCCATCGAGCATGTTGAGAGTGCATGAAATATTTTGGTACAATCTTATTCTTACAAAGATCACTCATGAATGCATGTACACTAACTTTTTTTGTAATTAAATCACAACACTTTCCTATTTTTCCATCTTTTAAAGAATAGTCAACATTCTTAAATCTTTTAACATCTACTATTTTTTGTCCAAAATCATTATCAACACTTTCATGCATTGAAATTCTTAAGAATGAAAGATTTCCACAGCTAGTGCATTGTCTAGAAATACAACTTAAATAAAACAATTTACCATTAGATATTTCACAAAACAAACCTGATATAAACTCCCTTATTGTTTCAAGTGGCATATTAATACCACATTCTTGTATAATCATGTTAGCATGCAAAGTACAACGTATATATCAAAAAATATCATAAAAATAACAAAATTGAAAATGCGTTTTACAACAACAAGATATTCGTTGCTTATTAATTTTTACATACCAAGGTTTACATTTTTCAAAATACCTTGGACTTATTTTAATATTACCAAGTAACACTAAATCACCACAAAATTTTCTATAAAATTCAGTTTGTGTTGTATCTAATATGTGTTTTGGATGAGGATCACAAACTCTGGACCCCACTCTTAATTTTAAAACTTCTATGGAATTAGATGATACCCTAGTATTATCATTCCAATAGTTTTCAATCAAAGATTTAATTTGAACATTCAATTTCATGTTAGACCTCGGGAGTCGACCACTAAAACTCCAAAATTGGTTAATTGGATCATTTTCTATACTTTCTCTTCTTTTTGCCGCTCTTAGCAATGTTTTAGGATGTATTTGTAGAACTTCACTAATATTACTTACCATTATTTTATTCGAATTTTCTTTATTAACTATAACAGTTGTTATAGCTCTTCTTGATTTCGTTTTCATTTTCAACAAAAGGATCATTCTCATTTTCATTTTCAACAAAAGGATCATTCTCATTTTCATTTTCAACAAAATATTTTTCATTTTCATTTTCATTTTCTAATGTATTTTCAACTAATTCTATAAAAAAATCATCTCTCTGAATATTATCGATGTCAACGTCATTAAGTCCAGCATCTTGGAAAAATTCTATAAAAGAATTTTCAATTTCGCTAAAATGTGGATTTGAAGACGTACCTGGATTTGTGCCTATTGAAACATTCTCCATAGCATTGAAAGAGGGATTTGAAGACATACTAGGACTTGTTTGTATAATCATATTATTTTCCAAATTGACTTCTTTCAAATTAGCTTCATCTACAACCATGGTCTCCTCAATTTTTTCATCTTCAATAGTTCCAAAATTGGATGCTCCACCATCATTCATTGATTTAATTCTCATTCTTCTTTCTCTTTGTCTTTATTTCTCCTTTTTTCTTTTTGCTTGAATTTCTTCAAGAGTCAATTTCTTCCTATCTTTCCTCCTATTACGAGCTTGTGAACCCATGATTATAAAATTCTCAAGCATAAATAAATGCCAATAGTGAAATTCTTCAAAAAATTCAATCCAAATTGCAAGTTGAGGACTTGTAAGGACAAAATTCTTTCACATTTGTTCCTCTAAACAAGTAGAAAAATAACACAATTCCACTTATAAAACTGTTTACATGATGCCTCTTTTCAAAAATTCAATCCAAATTGTAAGTTGAAGACCTATAAAAACAAAAGTCTTCCTATTTTGTTCAGGTCCAAACAAGTAGAAAACTAACACAATTCCACTTCAAAAACTGATTACATGATGTCTCCTTTGAAAAATTCAATCCAAAATGCAAGTTGAACACTTGTAAAGACAAAATTTGATAGAAAATAGCCCAATATGTCGCAGTTGGCCATACATGTGAAATAGCAGACTTCACAATAAAACTTTGCCAGCAATTTTTTTAAAATGGTAAAAAAAGAAACGGGATGTCGTTTATTTAAAACAGGATCCTATTTCTAAAACAAGATCTCGTTTATTTAAAACGGGATCTTGTTTCATAATCGGGATCCTATTTCTCAATATTAAATGTCAGGACCATTGACACGAAAACGGGATCTCTTTTCCCTGTCAATGGTCCGCACATTTAATATTAGGAAAAAAGATCCCGATTTACAAAAGGGGTCTCGTTTTGTAAATGGGATCTCGTTTCTAAAAATTTGAAAACCCCCTTGCTTTATGGTCGGGTTTTTGGCTTGGATTCTGGTTCGGGAAAAGAATTGGGATTCTTAACCTAGGCCTTCAAACTGGTTTGACTTGCAAGTTGAAGGTCCTAACAATGTCAGAGAAAAATAGTGAGTTTGGACATATGACTGACGACTTTTTTTGTTGAATTTTTCGACGAAATTAAAACCCATTATAGATAAGACAGTGAAAATTCCAAATATGTAATTCTTTTTACAATTGGATTTTTTTCTATTTTTCAATTAATTTCTGATGAAACAGGTCCATAAACTTGAATTATCAGTGTTTTTTAATATTTTAATAACTTTTTATTAACATAATTTTTTGATGAACGGATTGCACGAGAATGTACTTTAGACAATTCTTTTCAAAAAAAAATTAAAAAATGATAAGTTCAGGTCATCTTATGCATGACGTACATGACGATTTTTCAAAACACCAAATATGGCCAGTAAAAAATTAACAAAAAAAAATATTCAATAAAAAATTACAAAAAAATATTGAAAACGTGCTTCAGTGAGTTACAAATATTTTCCCAAAAGTATTTAGAAAAATACGATAATTTAGGTCAAAAATATGGATGACATATACGTGCATGATATGGTAAAAAAAAGTGACTTTTAAATAGTGGTTTTTAGAAACGCCTATTGAAACTCAATTTGTACCATCTGGGTATTGAAAAAAATTACATATTTGGAAACTAGACTTCGAGTAATACATTTTATGATCAGTGAATTTTTTGAAGATTCCATCTGTAAGTGCTTCAAATTTTAAGGTCAAATGTGTCAAATTCTGAAAAATCAGGGAAAACACTTCCACTTTTTGACCAAAAAGTGGACTCAACTTCTTGCGAGCACCCTAAGTTTAAATATTTTGAAGTTCTTGTTGAAAATCATATGGATCAAAAAAATATTAAGAGTAGGAGGAAAATATTTTTAGAGAATTTGGTAATTTTTTAGACATGTAGGTATTGTAAATAAAAAATAAACCCATATTTGCTACAAATAAATGGCATTATAGAGAAGATGAATAAGTCGTTAATGGATAAAATTAGTGTGTAGTTTGATTAGTGTTTTTTGGTTGAGGCTATGAGTACTCCTTATTTTTTAATTAATAGATATCCATGTCTCCTCTAGCTAATCAAATATTAAATGAAGTGCGAACAAGTAATATGAAACCCTTTATTTCACACATTAGAATTTTGGTTGTGTTTATTTCATGTGCCTAAAGAAAACTAGTCTAAGTTGGATTTTAAATATAATGATGTTGGTTATGGAAATAATATAAATTATTACAATATTTCAAGTATTCTAACCTTTAAAATGGTATATTCTAGAGAAGTGATTTGAAATTCCCTCATGTTTGTGGTCTTGAGATGTCTTGATCTTGACATTGTTTTTAGCTATGCAATAGGGGAAGCATAACTTGTGCTTGTGCTTTTTTTTAGTCTTATATGGTGTGTCTAGACCACCCACATGTTTCAATATGGTATTCCTCAACATTTCAATTGTTGGTGTTTTGGTTGTATTATGTTCCTTGTGAGGTCTTGATGTATTTTAGTATTGTTGTATTCCTTAAGATGCATGCATTATGCTTTCTTATTATCGTAGTGTTTTATTTCATGATTATATGATATATGATGTTGAACCCCATTGAATGTTTTTCATGTGCTTCAAATAGTATTTATTACATACGTACACTTGACTTGTGCATTGAATGGTTACAAATACAAGGTTAATTCTCCACTTGATATGCAAGTTTAAGTTATTCCTCAATGACAGTTATATTGAAGATGTCAATTTGAAATTATGTATTTGGTAGCCATTATTAAGTGCAAGATGAGTCTATGCTTTCTACTCTGAATTGGTGGTGATTCTAGACTCTATGTTGTGGAAAATTTGTAATTGTGTGAGTTATATTGTGGTTGTTTATTTATTGTTTGTATGCAATTGTATTTTAAGGATTAAATCTAGCATGTGAATAATGTTTGATGCATTGGGAATTATGAAATTAGGAAAGAAAAGAAAGCAAGAAATGCTATTTAATATGCATTAAGAATGCTATTTAATTATTTGTGACTAATTAAAATTGTTATTTGAAAATTTTACTTTGTCTTTTGAAAATGGATTAAATTGTTTAAGTTTTGGAAAAAAAAAATTAATTATAATATTTTATTTCTTTTGGAAAGGAAACTAAATTAGACATTTAAATTTAATTATCAAATATATATTTATGAAAATGAAAATTAGAAAAAAAAAAAAAATTAAAAAAGAAATAAAATAAAACTGAAGTGGAAAAGTGATCAAAGGAAAAATAGTTGTCTTTTTCATTTCATTCTCTCATTTGGCATTTTTCTTCTCAAAACCCTTTCTCTAACTCAAAATAGAAAATGGCTAGAAATGCTTGGGAATGGATTTGTTGGTTGGAGATTGGATTTTTAGGGAAGATTAGAGGGTTTATGCATTTTATTTTAGATTTGTGTTATAATTTGGAGGAATTGGAAAGGAAATTATTGTTGAGCCTCAAATATGAAGTAATTATCCTTTCTTATCCATTCTTTTGAATTATTTGAATTGTGTTTGTCATTTCCATCATTAGTGGTTGCACATTGTAGGTTGAATTTTATGTATTTAAATTGATTGTAGGTTGATTCTACTATGGCAAAAATTATCAAAAAATTTAAAATGTGAATTTTATGTAAAAATTTTGGTTTTATGCATTTTTGGAACGAAAGGGAATTCCTAGAATTTTAGATTTTGAATTTTAAATTTTCAAGCATTCAATCATGGAGTTTGGATTTTTCTATGATTTTGTCAATGTAATTATTTTTTAGAAAAATTAAAATTAGGAGTGATTTCTGATGAATTTTAATGCAGGAAAAGAAGTATCCTTATTTATTTTTTATAATCTCTAATAATATATTTTTTAGTCTACAATAAAATTGCATTGAAATATGTGTCATGACCAAAAAGTGAATCAACATTATGAACCTAGGAGTTGAGGTGTAGGGTGTAGGAAAGGGGTGGCTCTTCATGTCAGTTGGGGCACAAAAGGGCTCGAGGATATTATGGGAAAAGATTTTACTTAATAAATGATAAATAATGACATTGTGTAATAAAAAATAACCAAGATAATGATACCTATGATATAGCTAGAGTGCTATTACATGATTGGTATGAGCATAGAAGGCATGTATACTCAAGTAGAACTGAGTCTTGCTAGTTGGGTTCCTCATGTGAGAAAGTTCATTCATATTCAATTTTGCTTAACCATCCCTTCAAGCTTTGCAATGGTACTCCTTCCCTAGATCATATGGGTTCCTCATCCTTGATGCCATTGCACTTGGTGATCAATGAGAGTGACATATCTAATCATGTTATAGTTGTAAGATACTTGATTGAACATATTCATGTTCATTCTATATGATGTCATGTTGGCACATTTATTCTTGTTAATGTGAAAAATGTCTTTATTCATCTAATTATCTTTTATTTAGTTCATACACCTAGTAGTCCTATTCACACTATCTTAACTTCACTTAGTGGTTTAGTTGTCTCACCTCATAAATACTTGACACATGCCTTCACACTTGTCCCAAGTGTTCTACATGTGTCACATCACTTGGAGGCTTAGTCAGTCTTTCCGTTTCACCTTCCTACATCCTCCTCGTCTTATATAAATAAGGAGTGATCATTGTATTCTACACATTTTATGATGGTTATTTAGCTTTTACATTGCTCTTGATTCATTTCATGGTAGTTTGAATATTGCATTCATTATTTTCTACTCCAATATGGTATCAGAGCATTGAATTGCAAGTTCCTTCTTAATTCTTTGGTAAATCAAACTTCAACCCTATCAAAAAAGTGTCATAGATCCAAACAAACACTACCATTGCATCCAAAAGGCTCTAGAAACAAAAAAATACATTTCATTTTGTTAAATTTGGTTTTAAAAAAATTACAATTTTTTTTACTTATTGTACTAAAAGTTGTAAAAAAAATTGAAAAAAAATGTGTAGTAGAGGGCAACTGTCCTCTACTAATCTACCTATTAGGTAGAAAACTATAATTTGCAAGCATTTTCAACTTGTTTACCAAATTTGAAAAATTTGTGATACTGTGATCTATCTAGAAGCTTTTTCTTCTTTTTTTTTAAACATAATTTAGTTGTAAAATTTTGACATACTACAACCAATTCAATTTTTCAAAATTTCTTTGGTCTGTTGAGAGGATTGGCCTACTTATCTTCTAAGAAACATTTTCATTGTGCTAACATTTTGTTGCAAGATACTTTTATACAAGATCTTTCTTTTTAGATCTATGCACAAGGAAGACTTAATTGGTGACTTAATTGTATGAGTGACCTGTTTTGTTTTTAGGCATCAACTTGGTCTTTAACGGTGTCGACCTGGTCTTTGTTAGGAATCGACCTAGTCTTTAAGGGCATTCATTATTTATTGCACCCCTTTCATTCATTGGGTGGCCTTGAGCGATAGGGAGTAAAAAATTCCACGCTCTGCCTGTCATAGTTTATTCCTCAATGATCTCTAGCTCACCACACCATATCTCTTTCCAAACATACCTCCTCCAGCACCCAATTTGTTTGGTTCTTGGTATATTGGTAGTTTCCATTTTTAATACGAGCCACCTATAATATTGGAATTCTCCAAACTTAAGTAGAATAACAAACTTACTGCTCATTTGTGAGCATTAAAAAGCATTTTTATGGTTTTAAAGCTTTTGCTCAGCCTCTCTCCATCAGCTTCCAGCTCTTTTTGCTCTCTCCTTCATTTTGAGCTTTATTTTTTGTGTGAGTACTTCTCTATATGCCCTCTAAATCTCTCTTTAGCCTTGGCCAACCAATGGCTTTTTATCCCTATTCTTCCTAAAACCCCACGTGGCAGCTAATTGACTAGGCCACTATTATTCATTGCTATCAGTTCTTCTAAACCATCAGTTTTTTCTTGACAGTTCTTCTAAACAATTAGTTTTTATGTAATATTTTATGCTAGTGGTTAGATATACATTAAAGTTCACTATATGTTGATCGTCAAGAGTCAAAAAGGGTTTATTTTATTTTATATAACTTGCAAATGGAGGGTATTTTTTCAAGTGTGAATAGTCGATGAGAAGTTGATTATGTTGCCAACATTTTAACATTAAAACATTTTCAAAATTATACTTTTTTAATCTATTTTTTACCTTCGAAAATCAGTGTTTTTTGTGCAATTTTCGATAGGGAATAAATTTCACCTCATTTATCAAAAAAAATCAAATTTTTTTTGAAATTCATCAAAATTCATCAAGGATTCCATATTTGTAATCAAAATTTAATTTAGGAAAGCCCTTTTTCACTATTTGTAAAAATATTTGAGTTATAAACGGAGGATTTGGTTTCCAAACTTGACACAAACTTGTAATTCTTGTTTTGCATCTTTTGGAGGGTCTACATTCAAATATAATAAAATTTTGGAGGGTTTGGTAGGAACAATTTAATTGCCTTGATGTGTGTGCATCATGGATCCTAAAATCAACTTGTTAACTCCACAAAAAATTTACACATGGAAAGTCAAAGTACAACTACTACTTCAATATAAGGGATTATGAAAATTGGTTTTTGGACAACAAATACAATTTACTAGGGAGTTTGAGTGGTTTACTTATCGGGACAAGTTAGATGAAGCAATGGGAATTTAATAGGTTTTCTTGTTTTCGATAATTTGCAATTTCACATTTCTTGTTGTACAACTCCTAAAAAAATGTGGGACAAATCTGATGAACTCTTTGGTAAAGTTGATGAATTCAAGATTCTACAATAAAATGTTGAATTAACAACCTTGCCTCCATATGCCTTCTCTTCTATTGAAGAATTTTTAGTTTAGTTTAATTATTTTATTTCTAGACTTCAAGGTTGTGATACAATAAAAATAGATAAAGAGTGATCTTGATTTTGTCAAAGTAAGAGGTCCTTATTATATATTTGCTTCTTCCTTTTACTCTACCATGGATGCTCTTGGAACAACACATGTAATGTCATCTTTTGAATAGTTTTGTGATAGACTCACAAGAGAAAACCTAAATTAATCTCTATGGATTCTATCACCTCTTCAAAAATTTAGGCACTCGTTGTCCAATCATCTAAGGGAAAAGGAAAGAAGCCTTCTAATAAACTTAACGAAAGATCAATTTCAAGAAATAAATCACCATCTAAGTAGAAGAAGGTCAACCCACAATACTGTGTCCCACTTTTTGGCCAAGTTGGACATTAATATCAACATTTTTTTATAAAGTATCACTTTATAAAATGTATAGCAACTAAACCATTAATAATTTGGAGAGGATGTGAACGAGTGACTTGTGAGGATTTGTGTGTAGATTCTTTTTTTTTTTTTTAAATAAAAAAATTGTGATACAATGATCTATTTTGAAAAGAGAATTCAATAACCAATTGATTTGATTTTGTACCATAAATTATTTTTGGAACACTTTTACAATATATAAAGACATCTTCATCCTATAATAGTACATTTTCAAGCATCTATTATTGTGTAGAGAAGATGCATGAGTGGGAAATGCTATTGCTTGTGAGCTTTCCTATGCAACATCTCTAAGTAGACAATAATAAGTAGGATTTTTTATATTATCAATGTTATAACATTATTTAGTAGAGACCATGCTATTTTGTCTTATAATTTAGACTTGTTGAGGTCAAAATATTATCTTTTGATTCATAGCATCAACTATTGGGGTTTGGAATGGTAGATTTCTTCCAAGAATTATATCACTGTAATGTGTCCCACGCAAATAACACACATAAATAAATAAATATGACATTATGAATAATAAAAATTAGACAGTCAATTAGCTAGTTTTCATCATAGCATCTCATGTCAAATAAAATTTAATATTCATATTCAAATGCCAATTTTACAAGTTACATAATTAGACTTGGGCCATCTTGCCTCTTAGTCTTGCCAATTACATCATAGTATACATAATAAAAAAATGAAGATTATGGAATTCCATGTGATCCTCTTCAACTCTCGTCATATCTATTGGATGAGAACATGGTTTAGGTGTTTTTCTGCCCATCCACAAAGCTATGCTTCCTCGATATTCTTCCTACTCGAAGAATGTTTGACCCTGCACAAAACACTTAGCAAGAGATACAGTATGCAAGGTGGAATCTAGTGTGTGTCATGCAATTACATGTATTTCTATCTACGTTTAGAACATGCAAGATCTAAGCAAGGAAATGGAAAAGAGAATTCATCATATAAGTTAGACCATTCAACATAATGGACTACAAACACTTGGCCAAGCATATGTTGTATACAACTAAAAACATATATTTTGGAAAAGCAAAACCTATCTCTCTATTAACCCATTTTCGGCACCCGTCCCAGAAGATAACCTCTCTCAACATAAGATACCATACATATTACCCTTATTTTCTCATTTGCAAACATTAAATCTAGTTTCAACTTTCTTTCCTAGTCAATCCTTTCTAAATCATACTATCTATATCATAGTCTACATCTGATTCATTTGACTATATATCTACATAGCTTGCAAATGCAAGAATTTAATCAAATTTGATGATTAGCAATCACATTTTGATGCAATACATGTTCATAAAAATAATATGAAGAAAATTTATCATAGTACATGCATAAATTTTGTATAGATTTCCATCATTTCTCTTAGTCCCTCTTTCTTGGAATAAATCTACATTTTAGATTAAGATAATAGTATAATTTTTAAACAACTGGATTGGCAAGGCTTGGTATTCAGCTTGTCTATCGTCCACCGCCACATGGATCTGATGCTAAATTCCTTCCTTTCATCCCTTAGAACATTGTAGGAAACTAGAGGAATAATGATCCACTCCACAGGTATAGCAACCATCATGAGGCCCTTTCCGACCTCTCGACCTATCTTCCTTCGAGCCTTTCTGCTTATTTTCAAAATCGCCCTTGTTGTTGTTTACCTTCTTATTCTTTTCATCATTACTGCTTTTCACTTTCTCTTGAGAATCACTTCCCCTCTTCAGATTCATGATCTGATGGGGTTTTTCTCCCTTTTGAAATTTCTTATTCCTGAATCTCGCAGTTCTTTAGAAGGTTGGATAGTTGTTGCAATTTTTGTTCAAGTGCTCAGTGGCCTTCTCAAAGACCTCCTCCATGGTGAGTGGGCTATGTAAGTCTATTTCTTCTCCAATCTGAGGTCTCAACCCAATTGTAATTTTTTGGATTTAGAAGCGCTCATCAGTCTGGTACTAAGGCACATATTTCAGCAAATGAGTGAACTTTTCCCAATACTTAGTTACCGACATGCTCACCTGAGCTAAGTTATGGAACTCTACCATTCTCTTGTCGAAGAAGTGCTAAGGAAGCCACCTCTTTTAAAAAAATTGGAGGAACTGCTCCTAGATGATCTCCCCAGGTTGCAGTTTATGTTCTTCCATTTCGTTGTCCCATGAGGTAGCTACCTCGCCAAAGAGCCAATAGGCTGCCCATACAACTTTAGTTTCATGTGATAAGTTTTGGAGCCTGAAATATTTCTCCATTTCAATGATCCATGATTCTGCTTTGTCTCCCATATTTTTGTCATCAAACTTTGGCAGAGCCACCCTTTCCAGGTCCTTGCCAAGCTCTCCTTTGATTCTAGCTCAGTTATTGACATTGGGCTCTCTATTCCCTTGTGGTTGCTCCTCATTCCTCTGATTATGACCATCTTGCATACCTTGAAATTCTCCTTCCAGATGGTCCATCATGTTTTCCTATTGGTTTAAAAGGTCGAGGATCCTATCCATCCTTTCATTCTGGTTTTCATTTTCACCACCACTTAGACCTTCATTTCAGGTGGTTACCATGATGGTTCTCATTCAATTTACATCACAGCTCATGTTTAGCGTAACTATCACAAGTTCTCTAAAATAAACCATTCAAGAACATAATTCTAATTTATTATGACATACAATCTTGAAAATATATCCATGTGAACTCATAATAAGAATAATTCATCCAAACTCACAATTTGAACACAAGAAAGACTCTCTTTATTTATAATAATATCATATTACAAAGATCCAGATTACAAAATTTTCCCTCCTTATTAGGTGGTCTATTCACCATCAAATAGAGGACACTCTTCTATGTCCTCATCAGAGTCTATTGCAACCTTCTTAGAAAAGGTAGGATGTGCACGCAGGCACGCCTTTTCCTCTTTAGTTAGAATGGGTGCATTGGGTCCACACCCCAAAGGCCAATCTCAAATTTTTGAAGGTTTCTTAGTTTTTATAGGGTACTTAGACTCTTCAATTTGCTTGCCCCTCTATAACTTGAGTTGAGTGACAGTGTGTGCCAAGGTCTCTTCATCGGAAATCTTGGGTTGGACTTCAGGCACTGGGTTTTCTTCAACCACTTTCTTTTTATTTGCCCTAACGGTTCTCCCTTTCTTCTTCCTTGACCTTGACCTCCCCATACCTGCATTTAATTTAGGTTCATTAAATTTGAAAATGAATTAAGGTTCAACTAATCCTAACTTAAAACCCTGTGGGCTCGTAGGCCTAGATGTGAACCCTAAGCTCTGATACCAAATCTAATGTGTCTGGCACAAATAACACACATAAATAAATAAATATGGCATTATAAATAATAAAAATTAGACATAGTCAATTAGCTATTTTCCATCATAGCATCTCATGTCAAATAAAATTTAATATTCATTTCCAAATGTTAATTTTACAAGTTACATAATTAGACTTGGGTCATCTTGCCACTTAGTCTTATCAATTGCATCATAATATACATAATATAATAATGACGATTATGGGATTCTATGTGATCCTCTTCAACTCTTGTTGCATTCATTGGACGAGAACATGATTTAGAAGCTTTTCTATGCAACCATGAAGCTATGATTCCCTGGTATTATTCCTAATCAAAGAATTCCCAACCTTGCAAGGAACACTTAGAAAAAGATACTATATATGCAAGGTGGAATCTAGTGTGTGTCGTGCAACTAAATGAATTTCTATCTATGTTTAGAACATGCAAGATCTAAGCAAGGAAATGGCAAAGAGAATTCATCATATAAGTTAGACCATTCAACATAATGGACTACAAATGCTTGGATAAGCATATGTTGTATATAGCTAAAAACATAGATTTTGGAAAAGAAAAACCTATCTCACTATTAACCCATTTTCGGCACCTGTCTCGGAAGATAACCTCCCTCAACATAAGATAACATACATCTTAACCTTATTTTCTCAAATTTGAAAACATTAAATCTAGTTTCAACTGTCTTTCCTAGTCAATCCTTTCTGAATCATACTATCTATATCATAGTCTACATCTTATTCATTTGACTATCTCTACTTAGCATACAAATGCAAGAATTTAATCAAATTTGACGATTATCAATTAGATTTTGACGCAAATCATGTTCATAACAGCAATATGAAGAAAATTTATCATAGTACACATATCAATTTTGTATAGACTTCCATAATTTCTCTTAATCCCTCTTTCTTGAAATAAATCTATATTTCAAATTAAGATAATAGTATAGTTTTTAAAGAAGGTATATTGTATGTATGTGTAATGCATAAATGGAAAATTTGTGCATGTACACATATATGGCCTTATGTTAAAAATGTATGCATATATGTTCTTTTCAAAATAAAAGAAAGATTCATTCTCTACACATTTCCTATATTCTAGTAGATGTCAATTTTCATTAGATGTGTGAGTGGATTCAACTGTAAGCATAGAAACATAGACACCAACATCAATCTTTCTTGTTCTAATTTATGTGTTTTTAACAGTTTTCCATGAAGTTATTTACATCATTTTTAGTTTGTGGTGATAACCTATCATATTTGCATCTTTTCCAAATTCATACAGACTAGGTTCAATTTGACCCTTATTCTTAAATGTAAAAATTTAACATATAAACCATCAACAAAATCATTCTTAGCCTGTTTGGTTCAATTTCTTTTAACACAAAATTCAAAAAAAAAAATGTTAGGGTAAATAGGATATTTACCATGCTTAAGTTTTACTTAGGAAAATATCATTAGATAGTGATTATTTAGGTGCATAGTTAGACACATATAGTTTTATCAGTTATTTATTTTACGGACTTGCATCTTGCCTTTATAAACAAGGTTTGTACATTGTTCCATCATATCAATGCATTATTTTTCACTCGTAGTGAAATAGCATCTCCTATGTTGCTTCTCTCATTCGTGAAGGTTTCTTTTGGTTTGTAGTTGCTCCTGGGTGCTTTGCTCTAACATGGTATCAGAGCCTCTGCAACCACCTTTCGTTGAGAGTTTTAATCAGGATTTTCTTGAGATCCGAATTGATATTCGATTTTTTAATCTAGCATTAAGTTTTCTATTGAGGCATGATTTATCTCATTTGTTTCCATTTTTTATTGAGGAGAGGTACGATTTGGTGATCGTGAATTCTTGTCCTTGTTGAGCCTGATTTTTGTTGAGAGGGGTGTTTCTCTGTTGATTGAAGGCCACGTTTCATTAAATAGTCTATTTGGAGGTAGCAATTCAAATTGGACGTGAAAGAGGCCGATTTCCTTTGCAACCGTGAATTTTTCCTTTGGAGGCGTTCCTTTTCCCTAGTGGTTGTAGAGTGGCCACGAATTTTAGTTTGTGAGGCGTTCGCACTGGAAAAGATGAAAAGTGGTGATGGTTGGAGTGTTGCATCTTTACTCATGTGTTGGAGAGTACATTTTTTATGTTGCCTGGTATTCAAATGTTGTAAGTTGGTAGTGAATATCATTTTGTTGGTGCATTCTCTATTGGCACACTCTGATGGCACAAAATTGTCACCTTTTTGCACCTGATTTACTCCCATTCTATGAATGTTTTTTGTGCATTTGTGTTTGGATTTCCTTGTGTTCTGTTGGTGGCCTTCGCATCTGCAAACCACATAGCCTGATTTTGTTTTTGTTGTTGGCGTGATTGGGCCTTTTCTAGGCGCAATTCCAGTTGCAGTGCCATTTTTTTTATTGAGGCTTGATTCAACATTTCCAAGCCACAAATATCCTTGGGGGCATGTGAGTTTGTGCACTCAGGAAGAATCTTCGACCCTGTTGGCATTGTTGCTTGAATTGGGTGTGCCCACATATTTTCTAGCCAAGAAGATGCACAACAGCCTACTCCGCATTGTGCTCGAGTGTGATAGGGAGGATGAGGAGCCATGTTGTTTGCAAGTGTTTTCACCGCTAAATATTGGCATTTTTTCCTACACTCAGGAATTTTTGGAAGGGTCACGAATTACCTGATGGAAGCATTTGCAAAAGACGTGATTTTCATTTTCTAGAGGCTTGATTTCCCCTATAGAAGGCACGTGATTATATTTTGGAGGCTACGATTCATCATTCAAAGGCCACAATTTGGAGATAAGGCTATGCAAAGTTTAGAAGGGTGATTTTCAATTGAAGGTTGTGATTACTGTTTTTTTACTAGGAGGCAACAATTTTTTTGTCATTTTTGAAATCTCTATTTGATCATTATTTTTTGTCCCAAATTCATTGTGCAAAGCCCGAATTAATTGGGTACAGGGCACAATTTACCTCTGTAGTGTGTTTTGCATCATGGAAGGGAGTTTCTACAATTAAAAGGCAAATCATTTTTTTTTGCATTGTGATTTTTTTTCTATGAGGAGGCATTTCTGGAAGAGGCATTGATGTTGCAGAATGATGGCATTCCTATCACTGTTGAGAAAATTTCCACTTTGGTGAAGGCTACAAATGTTCAAATTGAATCCTATTGGTCTGGTTTATTTGCCAAGTTGTTGGAGATCAAATTTGGGAATTTTTCCTCAAATTTGGGAATTTTTCCTAAAGTCTTCCCCTAAATATTTATTTAGGGTTTCCATTTCCTTTTCGGTAGTGAGTTTTGGGGCTGTTTTTTGCCTCAAAGGGAAATATTTATCCCACATTGGTGGAGTGATGTGTTTTCTTGCTATTTAAATAGCCTCTTATTCCAATTTTTTGTTGTGAGCTAGTCTCACAGGTTGTGAAAAGTTTTGTTTTTCATGTGTGGTGATTGGTGATTAGTATGCTACTGACTTGTGCTTGGTGCAGTTTTCTTGCTTGGTGTTGGCTTGGCAAGTAGGCAATGGCTCACCAATATTTGCACCTACTTAGTTTGAAGCGGCTTTTTTAGGCCTTTTTTTCATTTTGCATAACTTTTGATCTAGATGGCAAAATTTTGTAAATAAAATATTGTCGGAAAGCTCACTATGTGTATTTTCTAGTGGTATAAGTGATTTTCAAAATAATTGTTGTTTGGATGCATTTATTTTCTCATTGAAGTCAAATATCCAGTATTCATTCTCGGGCTCATAACTCTTACTCCATTCCTCCATTTTTCATGATTCTTGCAGTGTTGGAAAGGTCTCTTTGAGCTCTTCAGAGCTACTCATGCGCTTTTTGGCCCCTAGTATAATTAATTCATTTTTTTGTGTTTTAACACTCTAGTTAAATACTTGGTTATTTTGGCACCTAGAATATTTTTGGTTGCATGGGATGGCTTCATTTGGGTTGCTTTATATGTTCTTCTAGCATTTTTTCCTTTGTGAACATTTTGAGCGTCATGTGTAAGCGCTCTCTTATATGTACAGTACTAAGATAAAGGGCCACACTATTGTACATGTATTTTGGAAATTTTGCACATAAAGTTGTGCCACATTTTTATTACTCGTATTGTATTATAAAGTGTCATGGGGGGTTGTGTAGTGCCTTTGTTATTTTCCATCACACCTTTGTCAAGTGAGTGTCCCTCCAAGACAACAACGAATCCAAGTGATTCTTTCCTCTTACATGTGTGCCTTGTTTTTGCACACCCTTTTCAGTTGTAGGTACTTTCTTGTGCACTTTCAGATGTTGTTTCTTCTCCTTCATGCACTACAAGGTGATAAATAAAATATTGTCAGAAAGCTCACGATGTGTATTTTCTGGTGGTATAAGTGATTTTCAAAAAAATTTGTTGTTTGGATGCATTTATTTGATCGTTGAAGTCAAATATCCATTATTCACTCCCGGGCTCATAACTCTTACTCCATTCCTCCATTTTTCATGATTCTTACGGTGTTGGAAAGGTCTCTTTGAGCTCTTCAGAGCTACTCATGCGCTTTTTGGCCCCTAGTATAATTAATTCATTTTTTTGTGTTTTAACGCTCTAATTAATTACTTGGTTATTTTGGCACCTAGAATATTTTTGGTTGCATGGGATGGCTTCATTTGGGTTGCTTTATATGTTCTTCTAGCATTTTGTCCTTTGTGAACATTTTGAGCGTCATGTGTAAGCGCTCTTTTATATGTATAGCACTAAGATAAAGGGCCACACTATCGTACATGTATTTTGGGGATTTTGCACATAAAAGTTGTGCCACTTTTTGTACTTGTACTGTATTATAAATGTCATGGGGGTTGTGTTGTGCCTTTGTTATTTTCCATCACACCTTTGTCAAGTGAGTTTCCCTCCAAGACAACAACGAATCCAAGTGATTCTTTCCTCTTGCATGTGTGCCTTGTTTTTGCACACCCTTTTTAGTTGTAGGTACTTTCTTGTGCACTTTCAGATGTTGATTCTTCTCCTTAATGCACTACAGGGTGATACACAAAGTTTTAGTGGATTTTTCATGCATCTCCCAAGTCAGTATTATGGGGGGGTATTATATTGTTTGTGCTAATGCTTATTTGGTTTCTCTTTGGAGCAAGCTATGTATCTAGTATTTGTTCCTATGTACTAGGTGGATGCAACAGCTAGTTACCCATGCATTTCAATGAAATGGAGCATTTACCATATAAACACTTACATTCATGTTTTGTGGAGGCAACCTTTCATCCTCAATTTATCAGTGTTTGGTGGAGTTTTCTTGCTTGGTATTGGCTTGGCAATTAGGCAATGGCCCACCAATTTTTGCACCTACTTAGTTTGAATCAACTTTTTTAGGCCTTTTTTTCATTTTGCATAACTTTTGATCTAGATGGCAAAATTTTGTAAATAAAATATTGTTGGAAAGCTCACAATGTGTATTTTCTAGTGGTATAAGTGATTTTCAAAATAATTGTTGTTTGGATGCATTTATTTGCTCGTTGAAGTCAAATATCCAGTATTCACTCTCAGGCTCATAACTCTTACTCCATTCCTCCATTTTTCATGATTCTTGCGGTGTTGGAAAGGTCTCTTTGAGCTCTTCAGAGCTACTCATGTGCTTTTTGGACTCTAGTATAATTAATTCAATTTTTTGTGTTTTAACACTCTAGTTAATTACTTGGTAATTTTGGCACCTAGAATATTTTT
This sequence comes from Sequoiadendron giganteum, assembly GCA_007115665.2. Lineage (NCBI taxonomy): Eukaryota > Viridiplantae > Streptophyta > Pinopsida > Cupressales > Cupressaceae > Sequoiadendron > Sequoiadendron giganteum. The sequence goes on from CM021105.1 coordinate 440,642,186, forward strand.
GGTTGCATGGGATGGCTTCATTTGGGTTGCTTTATATGTTCTTCTAGCATTTTGTCCTTTGTGAACATTTTGAGTGTCATGTGTAAGCACTCTCTTATATGTAAAACACTAAGATAAAGGACCACACTATTGTACATGTATTTTGGGGATTTTGCACATAAATTTGTGCCACATTTTTATTACTCGTACTGTATTATAAAGTGTCATGGGGGGTTGTGTAGTGCATTTTTTATTTTCCATCACACCTTTGTCAAGTGAGTGTCCCTCCAAGACAACAACGAATCCAAGTGATTCTTTCCTCTTGCATGTGTGCCTTGTTTTTGCACACCCTTTTCAGTTGTAGGTACTTTCTTGTGCACTTTCAGATGTTGTTTCTTCTCCTTCATGCACTACAGGGTGATAAATAAAATATTGTCGAAAAGCTCACGATGTGTATTTTTTGGTGGTATAAGTGATTTTCAAAAAAATTGTTGTTTGGATGCATTTATTTGCTCGTTGAAGTCAAATATCCATTATTCACTCCCGGGCTCATAACTCTTACTCCATTCCTCCATTTTTCATGATTCTTATAGTGTTGGAAAGGTCTCTTTGAGCTCTTCAGAGCTACTCATGCGCTTTTTGGCCCCTAGTATAATTAATTCAATTTTTTGTGTTTTAATGCTCTAGTTAATTACTTGGTTATTTTGGCACCTAGAATATTTTTGGTTGCATGGGATGGCTTCATTTGGGTTGCTTTATATGTTCTTCTAGCATTTTTTCCTTTGTGAACATTTTGAGTGTCATGTGTAAGAACTCTCTTATATGTATAGCACTAAGATAAAGGGCCACACTATCGTACATGTATTTTGGGGATTTTGCACATAAGGTTGTGCCACATTTTGTACTCGTATTGTATTATAAAGTGTCATGGGGGGTTGTGTAGTGCCTTTGTTATTTTTCATCACACCTTTGTCAAGTGAGTGTCCCTCCAAGACAACAACGAATCCAAGTGATTCTTTCCTCTTGCATGTGTGCCTTGTTTTTGCACACCCTTTTTAGTTGTAGGTACTTTCTTGTGCACTTTCAGATGTTGTTTCTTCTCCTTAATGCACTATAGGGTGATACACAAAGTTTTAGTGGATTTTTCATGCATCTCCCAAGTCAGTATTATGGGGGGGTATTATACTATTTGTGCTAATGCTTCTTTGGTTTCTCTTTGGAGTGAGCTATGTATCTAGTATTTGTTCCTATGTACTAGGTGGATGCAACAACTAGTTACCCATGCATTTCAATGAAATGGAGCATTTACCATATAGACACTCTTACATTCATGTTTTGTGGAGGCAACCTTTCATCCTCAATTTATCAGTGTTCTTCAGAATATTGGTACCTATATTTTCAACTTACATTGTTTGAGTAGTGTTTTTGGGGTCAATCCTATAAATTCATGTGTCATCTATATTTTCGATTGACAGATGTTTGCCTTTCTTTACCATCTGATCATTGTTCGAGTAGTGTTGTTGGGGGCACTCATGTAGATTGTTGTTTTTGTGATCTCGATCATCCTATTTTTAGAGGAGGTTCTTTAGTTATAGCACTATAGCAATCATTGTTGTGTAAACCCACAAAAGTGGTTTATAATTCAACTGAGGAAGGAAAAGTGTCAAAAATGACCCCATGCCAAAAAAATTGGTTTTCGGGGTTTGAAAGAACTTATTGGTTTGAGCAAACCAAAAGAGGGTTCACTAGAACCTAGGTTTGAGTGAACCCATTAAATTCCCCAGGCCCAACATTCCCGCAAAAAAATAAAGAAAAACCTTTTTTGAAGCCCCCTGGTTTGCCCGAACCCCCCTTTTCCCACCTTCTCACCCTCTGGCCCAAAAAAACTCTAAAATTTTTCCCTTTGAAGCTTGGTTTGAGGATGAAAATGGAGGAGACTTCACAAACCCAACTAAATGATGGTAGTCCTCAAAACGAGCTATCCAACTAATATAATTTTAATATGTTTTGGTTTTATTATGTATTTATTTTTTTAGTTTTATTAAACATAGGTTTTTCACCAAAAATAAAGCTCTATGTTCTACACATGTGTAAAAATAACAGATTATTAAAACAAGAAAAATATGAGTGCACCAGATATTGAAGTCCTTGATCCAACAAAAAAAATGAATTTCGATACATACAAAAAGTGTTACGTTGTATATGGTCCACCTATGTCTAAATTGTAATTGGTTTGACTTTGAAACTTGATTAAGGAAAAAATATTCAATAAAACACTATGAAACTAATTGGAAGCACTAGATATCGTAGTTACAAATATAAATTTGAAAAAATTATAATTTTGTCCTTCATGGAAAAAAAATTATGTTGTATATGGTGAGCATCTCTCCTTAAAAATGTTGTTTACTAAAAAAACTTAGTTTTCAAAGGAGATGGAAAAATAAGTGCAATCTGATTCCAAAAATTTTGAAAAAAATATATTTAGAATCTACAAAAAAATGTCACAAATCACTAGTTTGCATCATCTTCAAACTCCTCGTGGTTTAGCCGCTATAGGTGCTCGAAAGTGAAGATTTAGTATTAAAAAATTATTTTAGTGTCCAGTTTGGCCAAAAATTGTAAACCAGTATTGTGGGATCACCCTATTACCTGATTTAGCTTCCAACTCAATCAGGTAGAGTTGTGACTATTTTACAAAGTGAAACAAAAGGTATACATTCTACTCTACTATGTTATATCCATATGCAAAAAATAGATTATCAACAAGCCTACATTATTACATTATGCAAAATCATACAACAGAGAAGAGAGTAAACAATTGTTACAAAAAGTAGTCTATATTGATAATCGTATATGTATAGTGTCCCATAAAAGCCGTGGGATTAACTCCAATGCAATACAAAAAGTAGAATATACATTTGATGAAAAGAAGAGCATATAAAAAGAAAAGGCATCCATCATTTCCTGGGTGGCGAGGATGGACGTTGATCTGTTGCATCTTCAAATAGCTCCTGAGTCCTCCAGAAGGTTGCTTCATTGCTCCTGAATGCCTGCAAGAATTGAGAAAATTTGGTGTTAGGGCTCAGGATACATTTTCTCATCATATACAATTCAATTTCAATAAATATATATTGTACTATCATATGACATTGAAACAGTTCACATATCACAGATGTCTAGGAAAATAGAAGGGTTATCATAAACATCTATCATATGTTATGTTTTATCTAATATGTTGGTTCATTGTGCAGATATAGGTGAAATATTTATTGTTGGTTTGTTTTATTTGATCACAGCATGTGGAGAGAAATGGGCTCCCACAAGGGTTCAACCCAGCATGTTGCCTACTTGGTTTTTTGAGAAGGGCAAGAGTGAAATCAACTCACTTATCAACCTTGAACAAGTACTAATCAGTCGTGAAAGTGAGTTGTTGGCATCACTATCATAAATGATAAGTATTTTCTTTTAGGAATAGTGGAGATATTATAAGGACAACATGATCATACAAAAGGTACAGTGGAAGTCTTGTGAAAGCCAGAGCCTAGTGAAGTTATATCAAAGGCATAACATTGCAGTCACTGCTCACTCCTCTGATAGGTGGAGTAGAAAATATAAAATGATTTGTTTTTGTTTCTTTCTTGGAATATTTGTTTCCTCATATTCTATTCAATAAGGAATTATCAGTTGGTGAAGTGAGAGGAATAAAACTTTCTTGAGGACAAGAAGAGCAACCAATGAAAATATGATAGTAAAGAGTAAGTACAGTCACCATAGTGAAGGTAGTACGATCCACTTGAATGAAAATCTAGAGAAGTAGGCCAGGTAGTCACAAAGATCATATGGAATTCCTAGGTAATGAAGAGTCTATATAACATTGCATGAAAGTGAAACAGTGAGCATTGAGAGCATGTACCTTAATTTTTGTGTAGTCATAACAATGGAAGACAATCCCATGTTTATAGGGGACCAACAATGATAATTAGGGGCATGATAGTCACTTCACAAGAAGCAAGGAGGATGAAAAATGATAATTAAATCCAATAGGACAGTCCTTATACCCACTAGTTATACATGGAGGAAGCATTGAGGTTCAACCAAGATTGTATGTGAAGTCTTGTGGGGAATTATGTACAAGATCAAGCAACATTCACAGAGATGCAACAAAATGAGTGCTAGAGCGAAATGGTAAAACAACCAAATTTTATGTCACAAGAAATTTCCTCTAAAGGCCTAGGATATGCAAGATTTAGAAACAAGTATATGCAAGTAAGGGTTTTAAGTACATAAGGGCGGTATTATTTGAAACAGTCACCTTTTGTATTGTGCACAAAAGCAATTTATATTCTATGTTTTTAGAAAGGCCAAACTTAGACAAATGCTGCAGTAAATGAGCAACAAGCAAGCAAAATATTCATATGTGCAAAGGGGTCGAATGCAGAGAAAGGATTTTTTATTTCATTTTTCAAAAAATACAATGAAGATTCAAATTCTCGACTTAGAGTTACACATTCAAACCCTTGATACCTAAGAAAAGTGGGCCCATGAAGTCATGCCTGGAGATGACATTTTCTCATACAAATTATAAAAAAAAAAGTAAATCACTCGAGCTTCTATGAGTATGAATAAATTCAAAACAAAAGAATGCTACAGGTGGAGTAAGAATCCTCGAAAGTTCTTGAGAAGATAATCATTTTATCTATTTTATGAGCAAAGATAAGCTCGAAATGAGTACTTTTTCTATAGAAATTCCACAAGGAATGAAAAAATGTATACATTAGAGAGCTTACCTAAGCTCATTTGGTCGATGTCTTAGAAAATACATCTAGTTTTCACCATCAAAACATCAACAGAGCTCGAGTTAAAACCCTATGTTGGCAATGGAGAGTTCTAGAAACTTGTAAATGAAAATTAAGATGCATTGAATGTTGCCACGGGTTTTGATTGTTAGGGTTTCTTTTCCCTAACATGTGTCAACCAACCTAAGGCATTTTTTCCTTTTATTTAAACTTTTTCAGTAACACTAATACCTCATTTGGTATTCATGTCCAACAACTAGGGAGGTCCCCATTTTATACATCTTGGCTTTGATTTTCAAATATATGTAATGACAAATATTTTGCATCGACCTTGAATGTAAAACACATATTTAAGTGTTGTTTTTATAAGTCACTTTAGTACATGTTATGCAAAATAAATGATATAGTTTGAGTCTTCATGACTAGGTGCCAAGCATATAGGGGAGGTTGGAGAGGTTTGCAAACATATGGAGGGAATATAGGAGACTGTTTTGATCATTTTGAAGTCTTTTGGAGCAACTTGGAGCATTTTTGGGGTGCCTTTTGTTGAAATGAACAAGACAACTAAGAGGGGGGGTGAACCAATTGTATCTAATCACATTCACCAAAGATCTTAAACAATTCCACATTCACTTTAATCTGTTATTAAGTATGAGCATGAAGTGCAGATAATAGAAAGAAAACACAAGAAACAACAGATTTACGTGGAAAACCCAATAAGGGAAAAACCACGGTGAGGATTAACTCACAATATAAGAGTAATTGCAAAACCGTTTACAAAGAGGCGTACTGCCAAAGGGCTCACTACCAAAGATAGGACTCACTGTCCAAATGGGAGGCTCACTGCCTACAGATAAAGAGTTATAGAAAGAAGGATGTTACACAAAGAACATTATCTCAATGCAACAGAAGATTCACCACAACAACTTGCACACATCTACAGCCTTGATCAGAGAATTTCAGACACAATCAGCTCACTACTTTCAAGAGTCTAACATATTGAAGTCCTTGTTGCCTTAGTTATTTTTCACACAATCTCTCACATCTACCTTGCCTCTCACACTTGTGGTGTACAATCCTTAACATCTTGTCTTGTATTTATACCATCTTCAATCTTAGAAACTTTCTCCAAGGTTGGCTACACACTCTTCATTTTACAAATTCAAATTAGGTTGGAAACTCAACATTCCCGTGGTGGATAAGAATGAGAGCAGACCAAACCAATACTTAACCAGGACCCAAAATAATATCTTGGATCAATCAAATGCTTCCTTAATTGATACTTATCCTTTACATAGCGTCTAAACACCAGGTCGGCCAAACCTAATGAAAACACCAATGAACTTTGAAGTACACACATCTGTAACAAGAAGATAACTTGCATACCACATAACATGCTTCACCATACACTGGAACATATCTTAGATTCCTTCAGATTCATCTGCAGATACAACAACAACCTTCATATAAAGAACATTTTCCATCAGACCATCCAGACTGTACAGACACACATAGTAACTCTGAAACTAGTCTTCCAGAGCACCAAACCATGAACACCTTTGATATAATACAAATGACACCGTTACAAGCCTTATTCCAAATCTGAAAGACTTGAAACAAACTAGTAGAGGACTACGAAGCAGATACATTTCTCCTAGTCCACAGACAAATAACTCTGTCAAACCAATTCACAAAATGGTGAACTCAACTTTCACTCTTCATCAAACCAGAAGCTATAATCTAGAATATATCACCCAAGGATTCCCTTAAAAAACACTACAGATCTGCACAAGCATAGGATCAACACAGAAGAAATTTTAAGCACATACCGGAGCACATTTTGAACACACACAATTTTGTCTTCACTATTTATTAATTTTCTCAAAAGAACTTGATAACTCATCATATCAGTACACCTGCAACACCATAAAGATAGCTCCATGTACTCACAACATCTCTACAATATCTCAACTATACATGCACCACCTACAATCACTTATTTTATTTCACTGCAACAACCTATACTGTGTTGACATCAATGACAACACCACCATACTCATTCATACTTGCAACAATCTCCCCCTTTGTCATTGATGGCAACACATGATGTGAAAAACCATCAAAACAACATACACAACATTCCTTTTTATTTCACTATTTTTTTTCATGTGACTCTCTCTCCCCCTTTAACATCAATGGCAAAAAAAAAATTACATAATTCTTCAACCATATATAATTCTGACCACTCCCCCTTAGGAGTGCACCCATGACAACTCACATATCATACAACAACAATGATGCTTCATACTCCCCCCAAGGAGTAGACCCTATTCATCAGTCTAGACAAATGATGAATCTATCACTACAAAAGAATAGGCAATTAGCACCTAAAATAGCCGGATTTTAGTGCATTTGAGTTCATGAATTGTACACTTTTGTCAGTGGAAAACTCAACGCAAAATGGCATGTTCACTTCGATGCCAAATTTTGTGCCAACTTTAGTGCCGACTGTAGCACCAGATTTAGCGTCGAAAAAGTGGCGCAAGTAATAGCGCCTCCTTTGGCACTTAGAATAGCACTAGGAAATAGCATCGAAAATATCGCCTAAATTAGCACCCAATTTGGATTCCAGTTTGGCTTTCATGTCTACTCCCATTTTTGCTTCTAGTTTTTCTCCCAGGTTTGCTTCCAGGTTTGCTTCCAAGTTTGCTTTCAGGTTTGCTTCCAGGTTTGCTTCTAGGTTTTCTTCCAAGTTTGTTTCCAGGTTTGTTTCTAGGTTTTCTTCCAGGTTTGCTTCTAGTTTTGCTTCTAGTTTTTCTTCCAAGTTTGCTTCTAGTTTTTCTTCCAAGTTTGCTTCTAGTTTTGCTTCTAGGTTTGCTTCCAGTTTTTCTTCCAAGTTTGCTTCTAGTTTTGCTTCCAGTTTTGCTTTCAATTTTGCTTCCAATTTTGCTTCCAGTTTTGCTTCTAGTTTTTCTTCCAAGATTGATTCCAATTTTGCTTCCAGTTTTGCTTCCAATTTTACTTCCAGGTTTGCTTCCAATTTTGCTTCTAGATTTGCTTCTAGTTTTGCTTCCAGTTTTGCTTCCAAGTTTTCTTCCAGGTTTTCTTTTAATTTTGCTTCCAGGTTTGCTTCCAGTTTTGCTTTCGGTTTTGCTTCCAAGTTTGCTTCCAATTTTGCTTCTAATTTTGCTTCCAAGGTTGCTTCTCGTTTTCTTCTAGTTTGGCTTCCATTGTTTCTTCATTTTTTGCTTCTAAAAATGCTTCTTGTTTTTCTTCCATTTATTAATTTAATATGTTTATTTTAATCTAATTAGTTAAATATATCATGCCTCTTAAATAACTCATATGATTATAGAGTAATTAAATTAAATAATATATTTTATTTCAATTTAATTAGTTAAATATATCGTGCCTCTTAAATAACTCAGGTGATTATAGAGTAATTAATTTAATTATTTAACTCATATGATTAAATAACAAGCTAATTATTATAACATGATCATCATCTTTAATTAAAACAAGTTAGTCAAATATCTATAATTTAATTGAATTTGACAACATCCATCCCAAGCAATAAATTAAAATCATCATACATAATAAATATCCATCCAAAAATCATCGACCACTTTTAATATATATAATTTGGCAAGGCAATACTGATAAGATCATCATCATATATAACTAAAACAAGTGAAAGTCAAATATTCCAGTAGATCAATAACATATTAAAATGATACATGTACAAATGGTATAAGTAAAAATGATAAATTATGTAACTCCAATTGATACAAGTCAAGATGATACATGTCCAAATGATATAAGTGAAAATGATACATATCAATATGATACAGCTCAATAATATGGTACTGTAGGCCATGAAAATGATACATATGAATATAGTAACCATGAAAAGAGGCACCATAATGATATATCAGCAATGATCCATGATGCAATCTATATGATCATGAATGTCACTAGTTACTACCAACAACTGTCTCATCATCATCACCATCATGATCATCATCATCGTCATCATCATTGTCATCATTCTCGATGTATTTTGTATCTGCATCATCATCATCCTCTGCCATGTGATCTGTACTGGTAGAACCAATATTTTATGGATCTATATCATGATGAGGATCATCTTGATCTTCTGGAAGACCTGTTTTCTACAAAAAAAAATTAAAATGAAAAGTTATTATTTATTTCATGCAATAATTTATTTTTCTGTTATATATGTAATATTACAACATATGAGATGAAACCATAATCATATTACATCATATCGAGGTGCACATACTAGAATAAACTTTCAAAAAAGTTACAGCTAATGTCATTCCAATGATGTAAAACATGCAACAATTCTAATAAACATTAGTAAAGATCATAAAAAAAATTGTTATGCAATTTAACTATCAACTGTAAATTCTATTACATAACCTTAAGTGCCAACCGTCTGCATTTTGTGCTATATATGATTATTTTTTCCTCAAAGATCCTTTGAGATTTAATTGGTCTATATATCTTCTTCTCCTATATTTCAGAAATGGGTATTTTTCTAGGACATTTTGGCACTATAATATGCTTCAAAGGTTCTTTGAGAATTAACTAGTCTATATGCCCTCGTATTTGAGAGTTAACATTTATGGTTTAGTTTTATGTTTGTAAGCAAGCTATGACATGCCACAATACTTGAGCATATAGAGAATAGTTCTTTAGGACATTTTGTTCTTTGATTATACTATTTTAAGTGACCTTTTCATGTATATAATCATATCATGTTCATGTATGTTAATATAAGGTAGCTATAGAGGTAGTTCAAAGAGATGGCCCTGAACTTTTGGCTCATCTTACAAAGTCTGCAAGAACGGGAATAGGGATAGAATTTTGAGAGTCTAGTTTAAGTTTGAATTCAAGAAATGACAAAATTGTGAAGGTTGGAATGGATTTTAATGTATCACTTAGGTTTCAAGATTTTCAATTGTAGACCGGTAACCCTAAAACATAGAATTATTCATTGCTCCTTGCTGACACTGTGGTTGTTAAGGATAAAGGGCCTGAAAATGCAACTGGGGTTAGCTCCAAAGTATACACTGATTTTGCATACTCATTTAACGATGATGATGAAGATGAGGAAGTGAAACAAAAACCCAAGGTTGAGGTAAATGGAGGAGAATCAGGCATCTCCAAGGAAACCTCACGATCTGATAATTAGGAGATGAATAAAGAAGAGCAACGCCAACAATACCAAGAATAACTTGTAAGAAAAAAGAATGAGGAGATTGTAAGAAGATTGGCTATAGGGGACATTGGTATAGGAGATGGACATGGCTCTTCCAAGCCATCCACTAAGATGGTTTCCTACAAAATATGGATGATATCCCCATTTCTAGAGAGCTCATGATTCAAGTTGATACAAAAAATGATGTTGTTTTGGTACCCATATATGGCATCATGGTTCCATTTCATGTAGCCACCATCAAGAGTGTTACAAGCCAACAAGATGGAGGGAATTCTTATATAAGGATAATTTTCAATGTTCCATGTTCCATGTACCGGCTTTAATGCCAACTACATGCCAACATTGAAATTCCCTAGTAGTATTTATGCTAAGGAAATTTCCTTTAGATCCAAGGATTCAAAGCACATCAACCATGTGGTACAAATGATTAAATCCCACAAACGATCTATAGCAATGAAAGATTTTGAAAAGGAAGAGAGAGCTACACTGGTGACTCAAGAGAAACTTCAACTTTCAAAAACAAAGCCAATTAGGCTAGCAGGGTGGCAAACTGGCAGACTTGTGGATCAAGCCCGCATTTGGTGGAAGAGGAAGAAAGATGACTAGAACTCTGGAGGCCCACCATAATGGATTTCTATACTCAACCATGAGATCAGAAGAGAGAGTTGATATCATGTATCAAAACATTAAGCATGCATTCTTCCAACCAATAGAGAAGGAGATGATTACTTTGTTTCATTTTCATTTTCATAACCATATCATGGTGGGAACCAAGAAGACTAAGGATGTCCAGTAATCATTATTAGTGAGATTGAGATTGAGATTGTTAACCTTGAGAGAGTAGGACTTGGGAAAAATTCATTTGATATGGCCATTGTTTTTAAAGTATTTAAGCTGAATGTACTCCGCATTGATGCCATTCCTCAAATTTTCTTGATGGCATCAAGAAATGGTTGAACTCCATGGATATAAATTATTATGAAAGTAGAATGAACTTGAACTGACGACCAATTTTGAAGACTATTACTTATGATCTAGATAAATTTAGTGAAGATGGTGGTTGGGAATTTTTGAATATGGAAGCTATTGATTCTGATTCTGATAATTTAGAAGAGTCAGATCAAGGATATGAACCCTCTAACGTAGAAGAGGAATCAGAATCATATACATCCTTCTACTATTTATTCATGCACATAAATGGTTCATTTGTTTATGAAAATGATACATATATGTTAACTTGATCAATGTTGTTACTTCGATAGTTTGACTTCTATGACAACTAGCCATTAGGCCATTGTGCGTGGGAGCACATTTGTGTTTTTAGTTAGCTTTTTTGGATATATTTACTTGGTGTTAAGAAAATTCCATTTATCTTTTGAATGATAAGAAGTCTATTATTATATGCCTCTCTATATTGATCAGATCAAGTTGCAGATTTTTTACTCCTGATTTCTTTATTTATGGAGTTTTTTTAACTTGGAAGATAGGAATTTATTGCCTTTTTTTCAAATTAGATGGACAAATTAAGTGACTGGTTAGCTACGCCAAGTGATGTAGACTACAAGGATGTGTTATATCTATAGGATTCCTAACAAGATGCATCAAAACATTCTTACATGTTAAAAGAGTGGCAGCAAGATGAGGAAGGATGGAAAAGATACATGTGGATCACTTAGTAGAATGGCAACATGAATTCAAGGAAGCACTCCTTGAGATACCAAGGAAGCACTCCTTAAGATACCAAGGAAGCACTCCTTGAGATACCGTTTAGGAAATTAAAAAAATATCATTTAACATTTTAAATATACTTACAAATGTACATATCAAGGCCTGTAAACCTTTCTGGCCACTGTGATGTGTGGCACGAATTTTTTCAAGCCTAGCCTTGGAGGCCTTGTCCTAAAACATATACTAGTTCAATTTAACTATGCACAAATAAAATTTAAAAACCATTTAATAAATTTGATATAATCTTATGAGAAAATTCAAATACCTGCGTACTCTCCTCATCGGACTTCCTCTATGCATCACACTTATCATATGCTTTTACAAGATCTTTCCATACTTTCACACTTACATCAATTGGCCTTTTTTTGAGCCTTAGCTCAGGAGGGAGTTTTTTTATCTTCTTTGTTTGGTTGCACCAAAATATCTTGCAATTTTGAGACATTCATAGCTTTATCTTCTTTATAGACCAACTTGTACCAAATTCATTCTCCATTTCATGGATAACTGATTTTTGCAGGTGCATGGGTATCTTTGAGAATGGAAAATGTAGATAGTCTTTGAACCATTTAAGGCATGATTCCTTCAACCTATTCACAAACATTTTTCCAGCATCTATCATTTGAACTTCCCCTGAAACCGCATCATATTCTCTCTTGGTATAGTAGCTACCAATGCAAGATGCAAAACATGGTGTGGTGGAAGAAGTATGTGTCCCAAGAGTGGTTGGGAAATTGGAAGTCTTTGGTCCCTATTCCACATTCTTAGAGTTTATTGTTATTGATTTCCTCCTAGATCTTTTTCTCGATCCAAGACTGGTTGGGGAATCAATTGATTCCCTTTGACATGGTTGATTTGGTTGCATTGTTTGAGGGGATTCACTAGATCATTTTTCTATGTATCTGGAAAGCATTTTCAAGCCCACAACATCCAATTTGTTCACTACCTCTACCCCCAATATGGAAGCCAATGCTTCTTTATCTTTGTCAGTCTCATGTCCCTACATATATATAATTTCTTATTTTAAATTTAAAAATAAAAAACTAAAAACTAAAAATGAAAGAAACAATGGAAACATTTACAAATCTATAAATTGACAATGAATTACCTCATTTTGGCCAGAGTCTGCTCCCTTTGATCTCTTCCCTCTATTGCTTGACATTTTGAGGTGACCTAGGGAAAATTATTTTCATCCAGTTTGTGGAGGAAAATGAAGTACACACTATCATGGTATGATCAAACCCTATTAAAACAAATTTGCAAGGAAAACATATTTGAAAGGATATAATATATGTAAATGAAACAAATGTATTGTAAAAAAATCAACGCTTGTGCACCTGTATAGAATGGTAATCTTTGGGGATAAAAAGGGTGTGAAGTGTGGTTTTATTGAGAGTTAACATAGATAGGTCCCATGCTTGAGTCGCAATATCATTGATTAGAAAGAAAATGAATGTGTGCGCACAATCAGTTTGAAACCATGAGCTCATTGTTATGTAAAAGAATAAGTGAAAATTAGTAATAGCTAATTTAAGCTCGAAGGTCTCACAAATTTGAGGAAATGACCTATTATTCAACTATTGTCTCAAAATCCCCATCTCCTCGTATTGTCTCAACCAACCTATGTTCCCATAGGACCTGGCTGCAGTGGGGCGGATGCAATTTAACGACTTATCTTGAAAGCACTTGACTACATTTTTAGGAAGGAAGCGAGAAAGTTATCTTAGAGAAAGGTATGAAAGGAAGGTCTGAGAAATCAAACCAGAATTTGAAAGCTTGGGATGGGAATTGTAAACGAACTGGGACATTGGGGTTTCAAAAATGTGTTCATTGTTCTCGGATGTGGAGGAAATAATGCAATGTCTACAATTTTACCCTCCTCCTTTACAACCACATGAGACTTGAACGATTCACCTATAAACAAAACAATATTCACAACCCTTTCTTCACAATCCTCTCCATTTAATCCAAACGAAAATATTTGTGGGAATGAGAAAAAAAAATTATAACCTTACCTATGGTGTCGCAAACTAAATCGAAATTCTCATCTACTTGCTTGTAGCCCTCCGTGTTGTTTTTCCCTTTTTTCTCCTCTCTTCCTTCGCATGGCATTTTTCTCCTATCATCTCTTCCTTGATGCGGGAATTTTTTAATTTTTATTTTTGATTCATTATTCGACGCTATAGTTGGCGTAGTTAATGCCGAATTTAGTGTCAACTTTTAGCCCTAAATGTGATTTGTTTGAGGTTTCAAAGGCGATGCAAAGTGCACCTAATTTAGCGCCTCGTAGTGAAAAATGATGTATTTTTCTTGGAAGTTGATAAATAAATTGATCCTAAATTTTCTTCATCTTCATATGTTCTAAGGGAGAAATCATGGTTCCCTATTTTATCTATTCCTTATCCCATGTCAATTTTGTGGGTGCAAAACTAATAGAGGTTAGATTTGTGCACTCGGAAATGACCCCTAAACTTTTAAATTTAAATATAAATGGGCCCATGTTCACCCTATACAACTAGATGAGGCATCTAAAGTGTGAAATATTTCAAATTGCATGTTACAGATTTTTATAAAAGGACAAACCCTAATTCATTACTATCATCTTAGATATAGGGATTATTAGGGAATTATGAAAAATAATCTATGAGAACTAAATCATTATCATGTGACATTGAAATTGCATCAACATCCTATGTGTATTTCATGCTTCTTAGAGAGATTTGAGCTCTAGTTTTCAAGATTTTGCATGTAAACTTTTTGTGAAGAGAAAAATGTTGCAATATCCTATTTTGTTTTTCATAGTGTGTCTTAATGAAAATCGGGCGTATTAACAAGATAATTTAAACAATATTCTCTTGGTGCATGACTGTTATGTGACTATTTTCATTGTTGTGTATTATAGGATCCAGAGGAGGCCATGGAGAGAGGATGTGGATGGCGTAGAACTACTACATCGCAGAGAGGAAAGTGGGTGGAAATAGATATGACAACGGAATCTACAGATATAATAGAGGTAAGAAGAGAATGAAACCTCAACCAAAGGAGGAAGGTGTTTATGAATTCACAAATGCTACAACATAGAGGAGATAAAGTCATTTTTCTATCCATGAGGCGTCTAAGGTCAAACTTATTGGTTGAAAATGCACAGGAATGGTGATTAAGTGTGATTCTATGATCAAGGGAAAAGCTTGAAAATTAGGATGGCCAAAACATGATATCAATATGTCAAATATATGACTAAAGTGAGGTTTTATGTTGGATAGCATATTCGTTAAAATGATATAATTGGTGTACTAAACATTATTTACTATGTTGTGTATTATAGGGGCGAGACGAGGCCATGGCAACAGATCGTGTCATATCAAATGAGGACACAATGGATAAAGCAAGACATCATTTACTCAAATTTT